>VAHH01000041.1:0-80390 GCA_013357305.1 Radopholus similis
GGGCAGTGTCAGGTAAAATCCGGAAGCTAATAAACAAATAGACCCCGCGAAACAGCAGTAATTACTGCCTTTTCGAGGGGGACAAATGACATTGACATTCACAGTAACGCCTTATGCACTGTATTGCTTCACTGCCCAACTTTCCAGCGCCGCTTTTGGCGGGCAGGAGGTGGGGAGCTGGCGTCTTGGGCTCCGGGTTAAGTTTGGACAGGTGCTAGATTGAAAATTGTTTACTTTTTTAGATGAATCAACAGAATAGCTCAAATTCTGAATTCCCATTCGTCTATCTTCACAATGAGATGGTAAAATATTTTCAGGAAAAGGATGATTATGTGATAAAACAAAGACAAACGTGGTTGGAGAAGCTCAACCAGTCCTCATCCTCAGATGTGTCTGAATTATTAATGGGTGACAGAGGGAAATTCTTTACCGGTCAGATATTTGCACAGGTTTGCTTTTCCTTCTTGAAATTCAAATGTCATTCTCTAAGTGTAGAATTTTTCAGAGAAATTCGGTTACGAGGCTCGAATCGATAGGTTATAGAGTTGGCTTCGTGTTGGCGGAACGTCTCTCAAGGGATATGCCTCGCTTTTCAAATGAATTGGACAAAGTTAAATTCATTTGCAAGGAATTTTGGGCCAGTACTTTCGGAAAGGGTGTGGACAAATTGAGCACGAATCATCAAGTAATCAATTCAAGAATTTATCTTCAACAAAATACATTTTTATTTTAGGGGATCTACATTATACAAGATAATCGATTTTATACACTAGCACATTTTTCAGAGGGAACTCAGGTTGAATTTAATAGTACGTCAAATTCAATTCAATATTATTTCTTCAGTACATTAACAAGTGCGTCCCCTATATGGCAATGCCTGCTGGCATTGTTAGAGGAGCACTCGATTGCTTGGGCGTCCCTGCGACTGTGACAATCCAAATCGAAAAGTTGCCGGTTGTCAGATTCAACATCCAGTTGACGAAGACATAATTTTAATTTGCTTAATTTTAAATTGACCAATTAATTTTATTACCATTAAAAATTTTTACAAAAATGTTGAAGATGGAAATGGAGAGTTTCAAAAATAGCCAAGTCAGAGCAATTTCTTTTGACAAATTTCGTACACCATCCTCTCGCGAAAGTAAGGAATGTGGTTTTGGTTAAATGTAACTGGCGCTCGTCTCGAAGCGTACTCTGCGAATAGGCACGAGAACATTCCGCAATCGCTGAAATTCTTTTGCCTTGGGATATTCTAAATAGCTTATTTTTTAGGCGGACAATTGTGCGGTGGATACCTCTCTACAAATGCACTTCCAGTTGTCCGTATCAAATGGCTGTTTCCTCTTGTCCAGTGACTCCTGGCCCAAGTATTCTCTGGAAATGGCGAATTCGGTATCGACCAAAAACTAAAGAAAAAACCTCAATAAGCCGATACACAGTTCGTTCTTTCCACCCAACGAGTCGTAGTAATCAATCTTCTCTTCTTTGAAGTCAATTATCTGAACGGAATTGAGTTCGCGTTATATTGACAGTTTAAATACCGCCAAACACCAATGTTGAGGCAAATGTACTGGAACAATCAGAATCTCGTTAGAAAAAATGTCAACTTTCTTTGTCCATCGCTTGACACCTGCGTATCCCATAGTTGAAAGTTTTTGATAGAAAAATGTGTTGAACGTGTATACCTAGGACAAAATTACGAATTTAATAATTATTTTGGGGGTGATACTTTCGGTAGACCCGGTTCCTGTTGGTTCCTCTCAACAACCAAATTGAGGAAAAAGTTGATCACTTAAACATGAAAAAACTCATTTCAGGTATTCCTATAACTTTAATTACCCTCATCGTTCAGCCATTCCAACCCAGACAACGTAAGCAAATCCTTCCTTGTTATATCCGCCCCGAATCCACTCACAAATACTTCGTCGTGCTTCTGTCGCCTGTCCCATACAATTTTGATGAATTGCTTCACAGAAGACGACAAAACTGTCATAAGTGTTAACAAAATTAGAAAAGAAGGAAAGTTGAAACCTGGAAATTCCTCTCGTGGTGGAACTCGTCTCTCAAGAACAAGTCCTTCAAGCTTCAATCGAAGTCGCCGGTTCTCTTCCTCATCCAGTGCTCGATTGGTTCGTGCCTTCTCACGGAGATGCAGCTCCTTCTTCAGCTCTTCTGCCTGCCGCTGGCATGTCTCCCACTCATCGTTGTATTTTCGTTCGCGCCATTTTTTTTCAATAGAGATCGGACGACAGAGTGCCACTGACCCGTACAATGAAGATGACTTAAGAGATATAAATAATTTTGATTTATAATTTCTCAAAACTTGTGCCGTTTCTGATACGTCAAATTTTTTTGCTGTGATTGGTTGAGATTTCGCTTGTGTTGTTTGTATTATTTCGCTGCATTCATTAAAATCACATGAAATTTCTATTGTGGGCTGCTGTTGTAAAGGAGAATAAGAATATTTATCCACTGCTTGTGTAGCCGGAATAGGAGTTGAAGTCTTCGATGGATGAAATCTTCCAGGACCGATTGTGCTCAACTCAAGACTAAAATTTTTGGTTATTATTAAACGAAGAATTTTAAAATACATACAGGGATCTAAGAGGAACACTTCCATGCGTAGTTTGTTCACTCTTCGGTTTAGGAGTGACGTCGAGGTTGCTAATCATATTCTTCAGACGAGTCAACTTGTCCTGAATGCTATATCCGGCGTACTTTCTCGGTATCGGACTGAGCAGCTCATCGGGCTTAGATGTTGACGTCGACCTGTAGAGTATTTTTCCCAATCTTCTATCTTTCAGAACGGTTGCGTAGGGTTGATATCGTTCATTTCTTTGCGATGAACCTTGTTCCAGATTTGTTGCCAAACCATTTGCCAGAGATTGATAAGTATTACTTAAAAAAATAATTATTTCAAAAAGAACATTAAATAAATGACATTATTGGCTGTAAGTTATCCTTAAGAGCAATTGGCGTTCGGTAAGTGTCCGTCGGAAAACAATCTGTCAATTTACCAAAGAAATTCAAGCCATCCACATTTGCATAAGTCGAAGAATATTTGTTTCTCGCGGATGATACAAGATCGAAATTCAAATTGCAATGCTTAGACAAGGGATTCTTGACTGATGTTGGATATGTCGATTCAGCGCGAAAAGGCGTGTCAGTGCTAATCATCTAAAAAATTTTAGCAGGCGTAACCAGAACTAATTTTTCAACACTCTTCGAGGGTGATTACTGATAATGTGAATGGAGAGTGGTTAAATTTTTGTTTTTTGGTAGGGGTGGACAAAAGAACAAAACGAGCGCTTTTCGAACACATCAGTGAGCGCAGAGAAAGAGAGAACCATCAGGAACCGCTGGTATACGAAACGTCGCCGGTACGAAACGTCGCCGTTTTATTATAGGTACGAAATGTCTCTTGTCTCCCCCACTGTACATGTCATAACTTTGTCCAGATTGGTCGGATCGGCCTAATTTTGGTACCATTCGACTCAGCTCGTCGAGGCGCGTCGAATGAGCTATAATTTGTCAATTTTAAAATTACGTTTCGTACCGGCGACGTTTCGTACCAGCGACGTTTCGTACGCTCGCCATCAGGAACAAAACGAACACAAACGAACAAAACGAACAAAATGAACAAAAAGAACAATTTGTTCAGCATTACATGCATAATCATGCCAAGGGATCTTGTTTAATTCCATTTTTTGTGGAGATGGCTTGATTGTATTTCCCTTGACACAAAGAGCAATTTCTGACGCGCTTCAGAAGGCTGAAGACAAGGCAACGCTCTCGCTGTCCGTTCTCTCCACAAAAAAAAATAAAAAATGGAATTAAACAAGATCCATCGGCATAATTACGCATGTAATCAACATTACAATGTAATGTTGAAGCATTATTGATTTCAACTGTTCGTTTGTGTTCGTTTTGTTCCTAATGGTTCTTTTTCCTTCAGCGTCTATGACCATGTTCGAAAAGTGCTCGTTTTGTTCTTTTATCCACCCCTAGTTTTTTTGGTTAACAATTCAATTGGAGCTTTCTCATTTTTGTGTTGGCAATATGTCTCTCTCTTTACGTTTGCCCAATTTTTCAAATCAACAAAATGTAACATTCGGTTGCGACGCGTCTCGACGAGCTGAGCCTAAAATTATCAGAATTAGGCCGATATTGTGATTAAGATTGAGATTACGTTTCCTATATTTATTTTCGCCGTTTTCCCCTCGTTTAATGGTTCAATGCTTCCCGCCGCGCCGATGATGGACCATTTTTGACAAAATGTCATTAAATTCGAAAATCATTAATTTCATTTTTATAGGTAGTACATGCTAGGATAAAACCAAAGCAATAATAATGGCGTCAACTACAACAAATCCATCGACGTTATTGCCATTGGAACTAATAGACAAATGCGTCGGTTCAAAAATCTGGGTAATCATGAAAAATGAAAAAGAAATTGTTGGCACACTTGTCGGTTTTGACGACTACGTGAACATGGTCTGTTAAGCAATTATTAATTAAAGGATTTGGTTTGTTCAAAGGTCCTGGAAGACGTTGTTGAGTATGAAAGCACCTCCGAAGGGAAGCGAGTCACGAAATTGGACACAATTCTGCTGAACGGAAATCACATAACAATGCTAGTGCCTGGCGGAGAAGGACCCGAAATCTAATCACTACTTTAGAGTGAATTCAGATCTCAATTTTACACACACACAAAAAGGAAGTTGTTGCTTTATGTTTTTATAATTTTGGATAAAATACTCGATCGCAGAAATCGCTTTCTCACCCAGTGATTGCTTTCTCCGGCAATTCCTTCCCTCTTGTCTCGGGTAATGCGAATGTAAATGATGCTAGCTGTTTGGGAAATAGTTGGAAATAGTTGTGCAAAGGCAATTAATTGTATGGATATGGAGGGACATTGAGTGTGAGGTGGGAGGGACTTGTCCGCGAAAAGTGGCATGAAGATGCTGCCGATACTCATTCCCGCTATAAAGGCAGAAGTGCAAAATCGACCAGGAAGCTTTTGCTAGCATCCAATTTGAACTGTAATAGGGCAATTTTGGATCTAACGGATGATTATTGCCTCATCGGTGACTGTTCCGCTTGTCGTGCATTCCTCTCCCTTTTCAGAGCTGTTACTAATTGTTCTATTGCATTGGCTGAAATCGTTCATCAGAAAAGCACTTGCCATCCTGTGAATTAGGTAATTTAAAGTTTAAACTGGTCTTGGCATCAAACATTGGTAGAGCGGCCAATTCCCAGACCAGAGCCATTCCACCCAAATGAACAGGACATGTGGATTTTTGGGTCCTTAAAGAGATAGATATTACATACTAATTAAATGGATGAAAAATTAACGGGACAGAGAATATTGAGAATTTGATCTGCTGATTTGCATTCAGATTCATCAGCGATGGAAGTACGTCTACCGATGCCAAATTTCCACCATTTTCCTCAAAGCGTTGCTATCATTATAAGAGGTGGGACGTGGATGGCTAGGAGGAAAAGGAAGTGGTGAAGGTTGAGAATAATAGGAGGAGGGGAAGAGGATGAATGGGAGGGAAGACGGTAGAAGTCCAAACGGAATGAAAGGGTAAGAAGAATAGAAGGGTTTGATGAAGATGAGAAGAGGGTAAAGTAGAGAAGGAGAAGGGATGGGAGGAAGAGGAGGAGGGATGGGAGGAAGAGGAGGAGGGATGGGAGGAGGAGTAAAGGGTGAAGAGAGGTTTAAGAAATTAAGAATTATAAGCATGCATGGTCGAGTTGCCGCCACATTTAAACGGGGTCGAGAGTAAAGCGGGACGCTGCTGCGGGCGTTCGCAATAGCCACCAAGGGAAAAAGGTCTTCCCAGCCTGGATTCGATCCAAGGCCACTATCATAGCGCTCCAAACCGGGGAGTTTAACCATTAGGCCAACCGGGAACCCAATCCCCCCAGAGACTATTGCCTCCTTCTTCCTCTGTCTGTTGTTCTTCTCCTTCCTTACACGAGTTGCCTTTGGTCGAGTAGGCTGAGGTTGAGTTGCAAAAAGTCAAGCAGGCCGTGACCCATCGAAAACCATACAAATGAACAATCTACTCTGCAAAAGATATGCCATTGACTCAGAATCCCTTCTTGTAATATTTAGAACATCCAAAAACAGTGAATAACAAATTGATTTACTCCAATAAATTAACTCTTCATTGCTGCTCCTTCCATGCTCAGCCGTGCTATGAAATTTTATTTGGCATTGTCAATTTTTAGTTACCACAAACCATGTTGAGATTCATGAAGTCAGCAATATCCTTGAACTTCTCGGGTTGTGCAGCGGCAAACATTTGCGAGATTGCTTTGTCCACGCAATTCTTATTTGGCGACTCGGCAAGCAAAATGTCCGTAAGATTACCCAGTGTGCCGCATAAGCCACTGCATTCGCGAATGGGATGTTCCTTCAACATGTCCCAAATTTCATCCGTGCAATTAAGAAGGTGCTCTTTACGCTGAAAGGTTGAAATTAGATTACCTTAATCAATTTGCCGAAATGCTCTTAATTTTTTAGTTTTTGAAGTATGTATAATTTTTTTTGAATCTTTTCTAAATGATTAAGTCCCCAATACCTTTCTCCACCTTTCTTGCATTTTCCAGATTAGAAATTTTGAATATAGATATGAAGCAAGATTGGGTGAAGCCAAATAGACACTGACACATTTTTGGCAAAGTATCGAGTGTGAAATTTCAAAAAGCAGCTCATTGGGAAGTGATCGACGGGAGGAATGAACCTTGGACATTAATCAAAAGTATATTTTGCTATTTAATAGGTTATTACCTAATGCAAAAAGGTCTCGAGTTCCATTAACCCATTTCACCTAATCTGGATGGGCAGAATGCCAAGGCTACCTTAGAAACCTCAACAATCTCAGCTAGGTAGCACTAGAAGATACCTCGGTAGTAGTAGAATTCCAATTCCAATTATTCCCCACTCCTGCTCATGCTATGTAGTTTCTGAGTAATTTTGGTAATCTTTTCATAGCTAAATGTCGCAGGCAAATTAGATTTTTAGGCTAATTAGATTTCGTATCTCTCACTCATTCTTATCTACATAGCACTCAAAACAAGGCTAGCTAGGCATGCTATTGCAGTCTTCAACTCAGATGTTTACGTTTCAAGTTAAAATATTAAATGAAATTACCTCTTGGGTCACTACTTCCGGAGGAGTCGTAGGCGGGGGCGTTACCATCATGAATTATGATATAAACGATTTGTGACTGAAAAATAATCGATTAGCTTAAGAATAATAATCCAATATTGGCTGAAGCTACATAAGGCCATCTGCATGCGCTTAGATTTCTCGTCTAGGTTGCTTTTTATGCAGATAGGTACTTAATAAACAAGAACAATGGCTCAAATATTCGGTGGAGACAAGTTTAATGCAAGTTCTCTACCGCTTTGCTCAGCATCGATGCGGTCCAAATTGATGCCCATTGAAGAAGTTGCGATTTGGCGATAGCCTTGTACAGATTGGTTGGATTATCATGATAAAAAATTCGATAGGTCCAAAACTATGGTTTTGCCAGATCCCAAATGTCGTCCTCTTTGTTCACTTTTGTACGGATAGCGACAATCATCAGAATGAAACACTTGCAAAAACAACTCCAACAGCTTGGCCAACGTCTTCGCATCAATGCTACGGTACGCAGGGTTTGCCATTTGTGGGCACTCCACAGTGCGCAAGGTGTATAGCTGATAAAACAAAATTGAGAACAGAGTAGCGATCCATCAAGCCAACCTTTGAGGCTTCTGGTGATCACAATATTGTCACCAGAGCATTCCAACACTGAACTGGAGCGAGCGTGGTAGAAACGTACCGACAGCGTCATCGTGGTCGAGCAGTGTTTCAGTTGAAGATGGGGCGAACGAATAGAATGAGTGTCTCTCGCTGAGTTCTGAAGATTTAGATGAAAAGTTTTCGATTATGGAATTATAATGATGAGTTGATGACTGGAATTCCCAGCCGATGAAGCGAAATGCTAACCAACTGCCTTATCCTTGCTAAAAGCTATATAAAATGCTCAATGATGCCGTGCTAAATGTATGTATAAGCTTGTTAAAGTCATAATCATAAATCGATAGGTAAAATTCAAAAGAAAAGCTGAAAGGTAAATGGAAAATAAAAATGATCATTACTATCAGTTTCAGCTTTCAAGTTCTTGGTCCTAAAAACTGCGTGGTTTATTTTTTCAGTTCAATAAAATGTAAAATCACAGTGGCCAACTTCTCATCAAGTTCTCAGTTGGCAACCACATCACTCATCATTCATCACCAGTCACCAACTTATCAGTATCATTCATCAAGTCATCATTAATAATATGTACGCTTTAGTTCTCTTCTCTATAAATATCTAGGTACCTATCAATGTATTATCGATCTCAATCTCTAGCTATTATTACACATTATAAGACTATAAATACTGTAAAAAATATTCGTTTTGAATATTTTATAAGTAAGATCACATTAAAAATGCATAAGGCCAAAAAAGCAAATACTATAATTTTTAATTTAGACGAGCACTGGGAAATTTCTTGTATTTATTTTTAAAGAAAACAAAAGATAAGAAGCAATTTTATTTAATTCGCGCCAGCCGATCCATCATTCCATCCCTTTCTTCCTCTCTCTCCATTCTCGAAATGCATACCCGATTCCTTCGGATCAACACCAACCTTTCTCGCCCAGTCGTCTTATTCATCCTGCTTTTCAGTTTGATTCTCCTTCTTCGCCAAATCGAGAGCCATCATCTTAAATATTCCAAAGCCCAAACGAAAATGGGAACTCCCGTATTGATGCAGTATCGAAAGGCTGTGTTTGCACCCATTTCCCTAAAGTTGTATTCAGAGCCAAATCCAATAATTTACGACACTGAAACAAATGAGACAGTGAAATTAACATATTGTAAAATTTTCCATTTCTGGATTTCGTATGGCACCTTCTTTCTTTGCTCATTTTTTCATCATCCCAGATATTGGGAGTCAGATTTCTTTACCGGCGACTTTCTTTCCTGAACACAACGTGCACCCGAGTCATCCTCAATTCAGTGGAATGCACAGTAAGGACACACCCAGCAATGTCCCGAAAATTCCGCCACTTCGCGGCCACTTCTGGACCATTTATTCGTCTTCATTGCCCATTCTTTCCCATTCAATTCCACAGCGACGACCCAAGTGATCGTCCCAACACAGAAGAGGAAGAGGGCAAATAAACAAAAGCTTTGCGCGGCTGGCACAGAAAAAGGTAAACATATGAGAGAAGACGGAAGGAATTGGACCGAGCACAGCGGATACGAGTTAATATTTAGCAACCGCTATGCATTGATTTGAGGCCTCTCCACATATTAATAAATTGACAATTCAACGAATTTGCCGTACTTTTATGTACAAAACACGTATCTCCTCTACCCTTGACTCAATCAACTATTTTGCCTCGTAGAGCACGTCATCAAATCTCTCATGCAGCATCGCGGTTCCATAGTGAAGGATAGCAGCGCTGCCATGCTTGGCGTTGAGCCGCTCCAGCGTAAATTCTCCATCTCTGCGTGTCGCCGAAACTCTTCCGTTGAGATTCACGAGAACCAATTCATTCTGAGCATCATATTCAGGTACGGCAGCAGTCAATTAGCTTCTGTGGTTACATTTACTATTTAGCAACCTCGAGACGAACGAAGCTATCTCCTTCAAGCAGGACGGCGGAAGATTTGGTGCCTCCCAATACACGCTGAAATTTGCCACCAGCACCCATTACAAAATCCACATAAAGTCGAGATCGCCGCAAGACTTTTCGACTTTGGCCATTGGAGCAAGTGAAATGAAACTGATTCCGTCCGGAGGCAGCAGCGGAGAATACGTCGCCATTTGGGTAACTTTAATCTGGGAATACATTTGGGTGTACTAGGTATAATATTGCTATCGAATTTCCAGAATACGGCTGACATCGTTCCGACGAAGAAGGGCACTCGGCAGGACATCGAGTTTATTCTAACGGTAAACTAAACAATGAATGGGGGGGGGGAGGGGGGACAAGCCCATCATTTGTTCTCTGAAGGGAACGGACAGGCAACTGCACAAGAAGCTGCAGGTCAAGTTTTATTCGCACAATGACAGTCACGCGGGATGGGGCCAGAAGCTGGACCAGATCAACTGGCAGTGCTCATTCAACGACATTGGTCACGTAACTGTGCTCGAGGAGCAAACCATTTAGAGAATGTTTCAACGCACAAGTAATACGTTTGTTTGTGGCACTTTTCTATTCTTCTCCTTCCGCCCTACTTCATATTTTGGGAAATAAATAATTCGAACTTCGATCATTTTCCATTCATCATTTTACAGCTGTGTTGCCCCAATTTCCTCCTTCTCAGACCCAACTCCACTGCCAGTGCGTACCCCTGCAGAATGTGGCTGGCCTTTGGGGCGATCACGTCCATGCCGATCACTCGCTCCTGGAATGTGGTCGCAACCATTTTACGAAGCCCCATCACGTCCAACCTGTTCTTGTCGTAGACAAACCACCTTCGCCCTCACCGCTCCTTTGATGGCCACGTTCCCATCCCTGGACACGCTCAATGCCTCCTTCCCGTACTTTTTTTGTGCCTCTGGCTCGCTCAGCCCAAAGCGAGCGTACTCTAGCGGCGGCACCAGCAACGTCCGCATCTGGCTGTTCTGGTCCGCCTTCAAGTTCCACTTTCCATTTGGGCACACCCCACATAGGCACAGACCGAGTCCAGTTCTCCTTCGTACAGCCTTCGGAGCAGTCGTCTTGCCGCGCGGCAGTTTCCCTCCCGAGACTGATCGGACTCCTCCAAAAGGTCGCCAATTGCGTAGAAATTTGGCGGGAGCATTGGCTGCTGATCTAACTTTTCCGCTTTCGCGCTAAATTCAATGCCATTCTTATCCAGTAAGAGTTCTTGGAGCAGTTTCGACCGATTTCCGATGCAAACCACCACCTAAAGGGCATTGATAGGCGTCCCATGTTGTTGCCTTGTTGCCCCCTTTCCTCGTTACCGTATTGAATTCCTCCAAAAACGGTGTACACCCGTCCGTTCCCTTCTCCGCCGGCCCATTGTGCAATGTGCTGCTCATGGCGTACACACGAAAGACTGCCGATTTGTCAGAAGTGGCTGCACGCAACTGCTCGAACTTTGTCGGAACACTCCTACAAAAATGTTTGTGTATAAATAATGTTGATAGGAAATATTAGTACTGACATTAAAAAGCGGACACCGTTCTGGCGTAGCTGCTCTTTGACAAATTGGACAAGTTCGGGATCAAACGAATAGAAATCGGGTTGACTGGAAGTCTTGTTGGTGTGTGACATGATCTGTGGGCGGAAATGATGGACAAATCCGCTACCCAATTCCCCGGATTTATTACCGTCACTTGGTTGCCCAATGCCCTCAAGATGGCGGCCGACTCAAGAAGTGCCGGATCGGAGTCAGTTTCGCAGAAGAGCAGTGTTTTTCCCGGATTATGGTCCATGGAGAACAGTTCCTCACTGGGAAGGGAATATTTCCATTTGTTGGCGTTACGTTAATGATTTCCCTAGACTGACTTGGAAATGCAAAACTCCTTTGCCCCCGGCACATTCTCGAGCACTTTTGGGTCGCCTTTTGCCACCAGCACGAACCGATCGGCATTCAGCTTCAGCAAGCCATCTTTCTGGAACTGCTCCAGGCCCTTATCCGGGCAGACGGTTAGCTCATGCGAACCGGAGAAATGGCAGGCCGATGCGACGAATCTTTGCACCTGGGACGATAATTAAGACAAGTAATCCCAATCCCAATTGCAGCACTCACTTTTCCCAGCTCCAACACTCGCTCCAGCCGTTCCCTTTTCTCTGTTTTCCTCAGAGCGATTCCCTCGCGCACACATTGCCAGTCCAGACAAAAGCTCACTGTCTGTCCTTCGTCCGCCTCCACTGCCCATCCGTTGACGCGGGCTTCTTCTGAATTTTAGGCGGAGGATATTATGCCCCAACGCAGAATGCACCGATTGATGTGCGCATCAGCGCCGCTTGGTTGACCATCTCCTTCGCAACTCGTGCATCCGCTCGTTCCTTCCGCCCCTGCCTCACCACTTCCACAAGGGCAACTCGTTTTTTCAGCAGAACAGCCTCCTATTGAAATGACCATATTCCCTTTGTCCTTGACCATTTGCTCGCCTCGATCAACTTCTCCGCAACCGAATTTTCGCTGGTTCCTCCGCCCACAATCACTACCAGGTCCAATTCGTGCGGACACAACGACTCAGCGATAAATCCGCTCTTCTCCAGCCGCTTAAGTTCGGCCAGGCCGCCCACGCAGTCACCATTCAGAAATATCAACGGCAGTCCTTTGCGCTGCACACAGTCAAGCATTTTGCCGGCGCATTGTGGACTCGCAGTCAGAAAGTGCGTTGCCACCGTCTTCGGGTCCAGATCGATCGATCTGCATGAAGAGTCAACGATAGAGGACACCTAAGAGCATATTGGGTAAATAATACATATCTCAGTCACACCAAGACCTGCGAATCCACATCGGAGCCAGCCCTTCGCACCACGCAAATTCGCATTTTTGCTACCAACTTGAATATCTCGTCAAACGAGTACTCCTCTTTTGGTGCAATGGAAAGGGAAGAGATGGAGCTGTAGTACGCCTCTGAGGCGAGACCGATCAGCGCAGGCGAGGAGGCGAACTGCTTTTTGGGATTCGCCCCGTTCATTGATGCGACGGGCTTAGGGCTCACTAGCGCCTTGCTCATGTTTTGTGAGGGCAAAAATAATGCGATGGAGATTGTAAGCGGATTTGAGGAATGGAAACGGAGGGAGGGAAGGCGGTGTCTTCGTCTTTCGGAAGAGTTCGTTGCTAAAGGGATTTATGAACTGAGCAAAAACCATCGCTGGGCAGCGTTTATGTGATGAAGTGGCTGGCATTTTTACTGAGACATTCGGCAAACAAAATGAGAGAAGAGGAGAGCCAAAAAGAGGGAGTGAGGAGAATGTGAATGGAGTGAGTGGGCGGGGAGACGTGGCCTCCAAAACCAACCACACACTCTCTCTCCTCAGTTTGGACGCCCATTTGGCGCATTTCAAATTGAAAATATGTCTTCTTAACAAGCGCTTGAAGGACCACCACCACAAAACGGAGGAGGAGGAACAGCTTCCGCTGTTTCCCACTCGAAATCATATTTTGAGAGTAGGCAATTCCAAAAAATGAAAGCGATGTGGGATGGGTGGGACGTGGTGTTTTTAGGTATGTTTTATAAACAGCACTGGCCCAACAGTGCACAAAAGGAATTTCCAATTAAAATGTGGTGAATGCCAGAATACCTATTTTTCTCAGGAGTCTAGAGTTACATCACCTAAGGGGGGTTGATTGGGATGGCGGACCAAAGAACAGTAGGAGAGATAGGCAAACCCAAACCCACTCGTCCCCACTGCCCTCGGTAGCTGAATGTTGCCATTGGCATTTTTGTTTATCCAGCATTCGTTAGTTTGTTGTCAAAAATGCAGACAGCTTATGCAAGTTTACAAGGAACCGGAGGAAGCTATAGACGAGTCGGAAAGGGGGCCGAAGGAATGCATAATGTTGGCCTTCGAAACAATTTTTTCCATGAGAAATGCCAAGTGAACAAAGCTGGAGGAAGAAAAGAAATTGCGAAAAATAGTGATAATGAATAATGATTAATGATACATAAATGATAATGGAATGAATTGTTAATTAATGACTGACGAATTGCTCAGTCCATCTGCGCAATGTTAGAGATGCCACGATCAGCAAAAAATGCGTGCCGTTTGAACTTCTTCGGAGTCTTTTCCCCCTGTTTGGAAGCCCAGAATTCTTCCAATGTTCTCTGTTTGGGTGCATCCGAAACCAACGCGTTCCTTTTAAATGGTATGGATATTTACGGAAATTATCCTCACAATTTTACCATTCACATTTGACTGCCCTTCGCTCCAGCACTCTCTCAACCGTTTTCCAACTGAATCGCACCAGAGAAGGGTACCCAAAAATTGGATCGATTCGACTAGCAATGAATCGTTTGGAGAGAGGGTCTGTCAAAAACAAAATATCTCCCCTATTTTAATTTTTAAACAAATAGTTGCCTGATGGATATCCCGATCCAATGCCATCTGTTGGCACATCGAAGTCCTTCTCTTCAAACGTCCACTCGTCGATTCGTGCGTCCCGGGTCACCTTTGCCACAATTGAAGCTGCCCCGACAACGGGGTAGATTGAGTCCGCTTTCTTGGAGACCGTTATTCGGAGAGACGGAAAGTGAGACAGCAGGAGTTCCTGGTAGATCTCCGCCTTTTGTCCAACCAAATCAACAAATATCTGAATCGGACTATTTGTTCGCCAAATGTTTGATAGAAAAGCACCTCTTGCACACAAATGCCATTCTGCAGAACACGTCTGATAAGTTCAATCGCGCAATTGTGGGATATTTCGTTGAGAGACTTTCTCAATCGGCGCTTCATTTGTACAGCAATCAGACGAGGATGAACCACTTGGAGTGAATAAGAAAAGAACTATGTATGTACAATAAGAGTATACAAAGCAAATACGAAAACATTATTTACATTGTTTTGCCCATATCGTACGTTCTCAAAAATTTCGGACCGTCTTTTCGCACTCAAGGCCTTCGAATCATCCACTCCTTAAAGCGGGACGAGTGTCAGATCAATTCAAAATAAAAACCGAGCGATTTGAGCTCCTCTAACTTGTCCGCCTTCACTATCGCGCAACCATAAACCATAGGGCCTAGGACAGGTCCACGGCCTGCTTCATCAATCCCCAGAATGCATGGCTCGCCCCGAGCAAAATCTTTCAAGTTAGGGGCATCTACGCATTCGACCGCGAGGAAACTGGGCTCTAAAATGCCATTCCGGCCCACTGATTGGAATGCCATTACGATTGGTCGCAAATCCTGAAATCGCAATTCACTCTGCACTTTCATTTTCAGCCATCAAACAAAAATAGTTCGATTGAATTGATAACAAAATGGTTGATAGCCTAAAAATTTTAAATCAACAATTCGGCGAATTTCTCACTCTCAACACATTCAATTCTTAATCAACAACAAAAACAAATTTATGAGTCCATCTCCTTGTCATTGTTTAGAACAGTGGCTCGGGGAATTCGAACGTAACTTCCTTCCCGGTCATCCGTTTGTAAAGCTGAGAAAAAGTGTCCACTTTGTGCTCAACGTTGGTTTGCTGCGATTTGTCCAGGTGGACCTTTTGATGAATTGATGCGTATTTAAAGATTAAATGTTGAGGGCCGCTTATACCTTGATGAGTTGTTTTCCATCCAGCTTTACGCGGGTCCGCTTGCCAACGACTTCCGCGGGGAAGACAATGTCCGACAGGATAGCCTCATGCACGGAGGTGAGTGTTCGGGAGCGCGGACGCTTCTGCCCAAGAGGCTTGCGATTCTTTCCTCGTTGTGGTTTTGGCAAAATCCGACGCTAAATTATTTTAAACTTTGATCAGTTTAAAAAAAACTTTACCTTCGCAACAAAGACGACATGGTTGCCACTCATTTTCTTCTCGAGTTCACGGACAAGTTTCGGATGGATCTTTTGGTAATCACGAAGTTGTGGAACTGGGATCCAGACCAGAATACACTTCTTGCTACCAAAATCGTGCTCCTAAAATTTGATATTTTTTCAGATATGTATATTTTCTACCCCAAAAAGTGAAAACTTACTTGTGCACCAACAAAGTAAAGTTCGTTGAGTTGAGCTTTGATCTCCGAATTTTGAGCTAATTCGGAAAGAGCTGAGGCGACCTGCTTTTCTAAGTCATCAGGTGCCTTTCCATCAGTTTTCACCAGTTTCTCAAACGTCGCAACCATTTTTTTGAATTGTGTTTCTCCACAATTTAATAAACTGAAAAATTAATTTTCATAAAGGTTAATAAAATATAAACATGAAAAAAATTGTCGATGATTCCCTTCCTTTATCCTCCCTATTTTGCATTTTGTGCTTTTGGCTAATCCTAGATGTAAATGTACTAATACAAATTTACAAATTTGCAGATGCGGTTCTGCAGTTGTGGGATTGTGAGGTATAGCGTATAGGTATTTTAGGCTTTTTACTTTTTAGGTATGAGTTGCGGTTTATGTTTTGAAGCGAATTTTTCAATTTCTGAAAAAATAAATTGTCATTTTGCATCAATTTCTCATTTCTGTCATTGGGCAGACATACAGAGGGTAAAAACAGATATATTTCGAAGATTTCGAAAAGGGTTTTTTGAGTTCATCGTTAAGGATTCCGTTAATTTTTATCCGAGAAACCATATTGAATTTTTACTCGCGGGGGCTTAAAATAATCAAATGGTAAAAAAATTTGGTCGATCTAATCAATCTTGACTACTTATGAAGCCCAAAAATTTTTTCGGAACCAAATATTTTCAAACAATTGCGGCGTTTCAAGCCCGTTTTGCGGCATTTATAAGCTTCAATGATTCCACTCGCTATTATTCCATGCATTTTAATTTTTTGTTGATTAATTTAAGACTTAAATATTTTGATCGCTCACATCACATTCTCACGTCAAATCGGTATTCTTTTATATATCAAGTTAAATCCGAGACAAACAATTTCCAATAATGAGTGCATCTTCACGACGATTGCAAAAAGTGCTCTGATTTTTATATGTAACTCACATTATATAGTATATTTCAGGAGTTGTCGGAGATGCGAAGCAATAATTCTGGTACGGTTCGAGTCACTGATATTGACGAAGCAAATCTACTTCACTGGACTGTGATGCTCTATCCGGTGCTTTTCTAGCTACCAATCAACCCCATAAATTGCGAAATTTTAGGACCGCGAGCCATATAACAAAGGAGCATTCCGTGTCACCGTCGATTTTCCGACAGAATACCCATTTAAACCACCTAGAGTCACATTCCAGACAAAAATCTACCATCCGAATGTTGACGACAAGGGCCAAGTTTGTTTGGGGATCATCCAGGCTGAAAATTGGAAGCCTGCAACTCGAACTGAGCAAGGTGGCCATTGAATGGATGGCAACAAATATAATTCACAATGCAAATGCCTAGTTATGAATGCCTTGATGTCTCTGATCTCCGAACCTGAGATCGATCATCCGCTGCGTGGTGACTTGGCCGAGGAATATCAGAAGGACAAAAAAAAGTTCCTCAAGAATGCTGGTAAAGAAATTTGTCGTCCGTTGTTGTTTCGCGAGAACAATATCACATTTCTGTAGAAGATTTCACTCGAAAGCACGCAGAACGCCGTGAATAAACGACCGAGAACAGCCAGATGAACGATGAACCAACACATTCTGGAAGTTTTGTGGTAAATCGAATACGGTTGATCTTTTCTTCCACCGATCATCTCAAAATTCTATATAAGTTATTAACCATTTGACCTTTATTGTTCGATTGGTGACTTCGATAGCTTATATATAAAATGCTTCAAAAATCAAAAATTGTTTGTTATATTTTATTACCTATGTTTGGTCATTAGGTCATTACAATATCTTTAATTTTGCAACAATGCAATTTTGGTATTTCGTTTTTCAAGAATGCATTTACAAATTAGTCGTCTGATCCCTGCGTTTCTGTTGATATCTTGCGTTGGACAATCGCTCTCAATCGAAATTGATGTCGATTTGAGGTTAGCTCTCAAAAGCGACTAGACTAGATTACTGAAAACAATATTTCAGGTTAGACAAGACGAATTGGGTTGATCTGACCGATCCTCTTTCCAATTTGCCACCTCTCGGCAATTCAATCAATCTCGAGCAGAAAACACATGCCCAGTCAGATTCGGAATTGAAAAAAGTTGCTAGTTAATAAAATATAAATGCTTTGACCTTTGTTAAGGAAAATGAGAGATTGCGCAATGAGGTGGAGATGCTCAGAATCAAGAAAATGAATTCGGTTGACTCGCTGATGAAACATGTTTTGCGTCAGTTCATCAACAAGTTGAACATTGATATTGGCAGCAATTTGCCTGTTTTCAAAAAGGCGAAGGTATACATTTAAAATTGTTGGACATATTTAATAAAAATACAATTGACTGTTGCAGGTGACTCTGTCTGCAGACGATCTTTCAATTTTGCGGCTGTATTTAAATAGTGCAAAGGCTGTGGAGGAGTTTGGACTCCGAGAGGACCTGCGAGCAGTTTTGGAAAATTTTCTTGTTGAGGTGTCTGTCTGCATTTAAGAAACTCTATACAACATTGAGGGATTTCAGACTGATGTGCATTCGGCCAATTGGCTCTTCTCTCTGCTGCATTCGATGTTGCCTTACATACTGATGGCCAATGTCGCCTTCTTAGTGCCATGTGCATTCATATTCCTGCGCTCCATTTTGGGCACCTGTAAATTCGCAGTCTTCATATTCCTAAGTGCTTTTTGTTGGTCTTGTTACGCGACTTTTGTTCGCAAATATCACGTGGGACTTTCAAAAACTGATAATACTCATGATCATTCCCCATTTTGTAGGAAATTATTGCTGAGCGACTCGCACGCACGGACAGTTCATTCGTGGGAGGAAAGAATCCGTGTTCCCCGCAAGGATTGGTCACCGAGGCAGTCGACGTGATGCTCAGCTATGTGCGCATAAAAGACAAAAGCGAGTGTCTAAAGTCTTACGAGGCAAGTGGTCAATTATATAAATCGTGTGTACCCTACAATCATACTTGTTCTCCAAACATCACTGGTATCCTCCAGGATATGTTGGTTGAACCGCTCTGGCAGGTGGATCCGCTGCAGGTGATCGCCGAAGTGCTCTCCAACTTCTTCCTTGGCGCTCTTCCGGCAATTGGCATTCATTTGAACCGATTCTTCAACAACTTCTTCATAAACACCCCAGTTCCACTGGCACTGTTCAAAATGATATTTCTGCTAGCAGTGTCGCTAGCACTCCTCTACCTGTTCTATCTTTTGCTGCTGAAATCACACGCAACCACATCCACTGAGAGGAGACATCAACACCGAATTGAGCCGAAGAAGAACGCTACAAAACTTCCGGTGCCCAGTCGAAGAAACAGCCAAGCGGATCTGGACGCGGCGAATGAAAGTGCCGACAGCACTGCCAGTTCCGTGAGAGGCTGAAAGAGTCCGCTCTAATTTATTTAACCACAACGCTGAAACGAACAAATGATTGATCTCTGGCGGGCCTTTTGACTCACTTCATAATAGCTTGTGCTAACAATTCTTTGGATAGTTCCACAGAAGAGGGGTGGAATTGAAAGGAAAAACAAACAATCACCCAGAGTATCGGCTGGAACTTTATTGCAATATAAAACAAGGGGAATTTCTGGAAGTTTTAATCTTAATCATAACAGATGGAGCTCCTCCCTAATGGCGTTTTCATCACAGTTCTATTGCTCTTTTTGTCGGTTTTGCCGATTCGGACGTGGTACATCGTAAGTGAAAGGGAACTTGGCACTGGCCAAAATTAACTTTTCCGATTTTTAGCCGGTCACGACATATGAACTGGTGAAGAATGGCGCCTCCACCGCAAGTGATGTAAAAAGAGATGACGCGACTGGCAATGGCATTTACGGACTCAGCAACTGTGTTCTTGTGTACTGTCCGCCAACAGTGTACGCAAGCTATGCCTACAGTCCAAATGACAATGCGTACTATTGGCCCTACTACAGTCCAACTGGCTATCAACAATACCCGTCCTACTACCCATATTTTGGCAGAAAGTGAAGATTACGAGATCCATTGCCCAATAATTTGCAATAAATCGTGTTTTAGTGTTTGAACTTTGAAATGTTTTTGTCCTGAAAATCAGTGAATCTATCGATTGTGTTTGGAACTTTTCCCCAAGTTCATTTTTAACCTCCAGCCTTTCCAATGCGTTCTGTAAAGCACGGCGGGAAAAAGGGCACGCGTTACCGCTACAAAATGGCTTCGGTCAAAAGGCAGAATAAGAAGCAGAAGAAGTCGCGCAAGATAGTTGGATGGTAAATTTGATGGGAATTATGCCGATCACTTTGTACTTCATTTTATATAATAGCTCCGTAATTGACCGGGTATGGGATGGCAAGCTTACGACGAGGCAGAACATGGCCGCAATGGGTTTGGCCTATGACCCAAACGAAACGATAAAAACGGTAATGACTTAATAATGAGTCGAGGACGGCGTTAAAACAACATGTTCGGAAACAGGCCAGCAACAGCGATGTGATGGAAGTTGATGGAGTGGAGATTGCGGATTTGGCGGGGGCAAAAGCATCTGGGACTGTTAAACAGCAGAAAGCGGCAAAAATGGACAGAAGTCTGTTTACAACCATTTTGCAAACCTATTAATCCATTCACTTTTTAAGCCAAGACTAACAAAACGAGTGCGGTGCTGGGCGAATTGGAGAAAATCGCAATTGCTGAAGCGCAAGAAGTGACAGAGCAGAAGCAGAGAAGGAGGGAAAGGGCGAAGTTGCACCAGAACGATGTTGATCTCTGCAAGAAGATGATCGACAAGCACGGGGAGGACTATGAGGTGGGATCACTAAAAAAGAGACCCTTATTCGGGGAATGCAGGCAATGTCTCGTGACCCGCTGAACATTTGGCAGAACACGGCCAAACAACTTGAGCGCAAAATTGCCATCTACAGGAAGAGTGTCGGCGGGAAGAAGTAGCGAGGGAGAAGCGAATTGTTTCACGTTTTATTATTGTTTTGTTATAAAAGTGGCGGCGAAGAGTTTCAATCACAATTTTTCAACAAAGTGCAGCAATTCATTTGCAGTCCTTCGGCCAAAACACTTCACGGAGGCGGGGATTGGGATTGAGAAAGAGCTACCGAAGTAAAAATAGCGCCATGGGAAGGGGGGGGGGGCGAACAGCTGCGTGTGGAGGGACATATTCCGCCGTCCAAATCCTCCCTCACCAACTCCTCAAAATTCCTCCCAGTTGTTGTCTGCGGAGATTGATTGCCCGTCCATTCCTTGCTTCCACTCTACAATCGCCCACTCGAGAGATCCGCCGCTTTTCCTTGCCTTCAATCCCTTCGTTCTGCTTTATTTGCTCTTTTCTTCCCTCGCCGAGAAAGCACAAAGGGAAAGTCGACTTTTTTCCGACAATCGATCTGCAAAAAGCGTTTGAAAAACAATGCCGACAAAGAAGGACGACCATTTTGAAGAGGCGGTAAAGCCAGCTTTAGGTGACGGAGAACAAAAAACACCGCAATTTTTGCCGTTATTTCAGAGTCACTGCTCTCCGACCTGCAAAGGACCACTGAAGTGCTGCGTCGGGGCCAGCGCAAGCGGGTTGATGGCAGTGGCGGGATGGATGCATCGGATTACTCTGTGGACCTGAAGTTCAATTCCACGTCAAATGCGCAAAGGTAGTGCAGTTGTTTGCTCAAGGGGAACACAAAAAGAGGGGACCACGCATATCAGTTACAGCTCGCCCGGACGCCAGCAACATCGAGACCCGCCGGTTCTCACCTCCACTTCTAGTGCGCGCATTGACGAGGTCGGCCAAGGGAGAGACGTCAAATTGGAATAGGCCCTGAATCATTTGGGAAATGTTGGCCAGCCGCCCAGTCCCGCTGTTGTCCCCGCCATTCCCCGCCACCTCAAACGGCAACATTCAGCAGCAGCAGCGGAGGGATCCGATGCTGGAGGCGGACAAAGGGGTGCACACCATTCCGAAAGGAGATTGTGCCGGTTGTGGCCAGGCAGTGATCGGACCGGTGGTGATCGCGCTCGGCAAAATGTGGCACCCCGAACACTTCAATTGCTGCCACTGTGGTGGCAACATCGACAACAGGAACTTTTTCGAGCGACAGGGCAAGGCCTACTGCGAGAGCGACTACCATGGCGAGGATATAAAATAAAATAATTAAGCCTATACTCTTGACCACAACAGATTTGTTCTCGCCACGCTGCTCTTACTGTAACGGACCGATAAAAGATGTACCGCGTACTCCACGAATATCTCATGCTAAACACACATTTTTTAAATTTTCAGCGCTGCGTGACTGCGCTTGGCGGCAAGACCTTCCATGTGGAGGTTAGCAGAAACACGAGAAGGCTAAAAAACGGTCTCTCTTTATCCAACCCTCCAGCACTTTGTGTGCGCCGAATGCGGAAGACCATTCGGCGAAGAGGGATTCCATGAAAAGGTCGGTCAATCGCCAGCGCCTGCCATGCGTTTCAATAAAACTGTTCCCTTTGCAGTCGAACAGTGCATATTGCCGCGACTGTTTCTACCGCTCATATGCGCCCAAGTGCCAAGGCTGTAAGCAGCCAATCACGCACAAGTTGGAGCAAAATATGCATACCATTGGCATTGGGAGACAGAAAAGGATCCAATGATTTGTGTCAGGTTCATCACTGCTCTGAACACCCACTGGCATCCGGAGTGCTTCTGTTGCCAGGTGCGAACAAAGAACACGTTTCCTATTTGCATTTTATTGTTTGCCTCGCTTTGTTTACGCTTTGGCATTTCTAACCAAGACCCTAAGGACTGTTCGCGTCCCTTCCCGTTGTCCTCCTTATTCGACCATTTTGGCCGCATGCTTTGCGAAATGTGCTTTCACGGCCGCCAGGGCTCTATCTGCGCGCACTGCCAGCTGCCCATCTCCGGACGATGCGTCTCTGCAATGGGACGTCGATATCACCCGGAACACTTCAGTGAGTGCTCATGTGTCCGTTCACATCCACCAATGTCCCTCGTCAGAGTGTTCGTACTGTGCAAACCAACTGACCAAGAGCACCTTCAAGCAATTCCAGGGAAAGGCGTTCTGCATTCGCTGTTTCCAAAACGTGTGCCGTGACTGAGGCATACACTTATGTCTTTTCTTTGCTCACTTTGATTCCCGCTTTTCTAAATGCGTCATTCCATCCTTCTGTCACTTACAAATCATTTATTATCGTTCTCTCTCAGGCGGACGGTTACTTCGCGGAGAAGTGTCCGATGGCGGTGGACATTTACGACGAGATCGAGTTGGATGGGTGACGGGGACTCCTGACAACAGAATGGAATCACTGCTGGTGTGTCTGATGCGCCAAACCCCAAAATATCCCGATGACTTCCCCACCCCTAGCAACATCCTCAACAATACACACAACACATATATAGTCAGTCGCCTCTGCTCCCCAATTGCCCATTCAGCGATAAAGTGCTATAATTCCCTCTCCGTCCATATTATACGGCCCACACTTTGTCGAGCCAATAATTCGCCGCCGCAGCAGCACACTTTTATTGCTCCCGCTCGAGCACTTTACGGATGAATTATTCCGCATCCTCGACACCCCTATTCCGTCTGCTCGGACTGGACATTCGGACCAAACTGACCAACCATTGCGAATGGGTTTGGCGCAAGGCAAACGATAGGGGAAAAGAAGCGCCCATTTTTTTGCACAGCGCCGACGCAGCCAATTAATCTTCGCACACAGCAAAGCAAAGAGCCAATGCTCCGTCAAAATGTGCAAAGTATTCTTTTCCCACTGGGAAATCGCCACTAATCCCGGGCCAATGGGTCCCTCCCTCCCTCTCCCCGCCGCGGGTAGTCCCGTCGAATCTTTGTCGCTCTTTCCGCGGCCGCTTGTTGCAGAGTCGGTGACCAGCAGCAGCCCCATTCCCCCTTGCTGGCAGCGACCGGCGACACAATTCAGGCTGTCCACAGCCGAACAACAGCACAAGGGAAGGGGCACACAAGGCACAATTGCCCAACGGAGTGAGTGGATGACCATCAGCTGCTGCCTCCGCCGAGGGAGGCAAAGGCATTTGGCACCCGCCGATCTGCCCCACTGAGTGCTCGACTTCTTCCTTTAGTACTTTCTTGATTCATTCACTCACATTCTCAGCAGCAATTTGTGCGACCCCTCTTGTCTTCGCACATCACATCACCACAAAGTGTAAATTATCCGGTCCACTTGATCCGCGATGCTTCGGACAGAAGCAGCTCGGCGGAAGATGGACACCGCCAGCACCCAGAAAAGGTCGCCCAATCAACCGGCAATACTTATTGCGGGCAAACACTCGTCCATTCGCACATTCTTGTACGAGAGTCTCACACCGCTTTGGACCTCTTGCTGCTCCCACTCAATAAATCCGATCCCAAATTGCTCTTCGCGGGTGTGTGATCCAACTCCGCCATAAATCCTGAACAAACTCTCCCCTCCCAGTTCCATTCATGCATTGTTCGCTTTCTTTTCGTCCCCGTCCTCCTTCTCCAAACAAATGATTTGTTCGCTTTTTGCTTGCTTTTGCTCACTTCGTTACTGCATGAAAGAGAGGAAGAGGAGGAGAAATCCACTGCCGGTCCGATCAGATAGGATATTGGCGGAAAAATGGCAGAATCTGGGATGGGAAAGGGATGCGACTAGCAGTTGGTGGTCGATTGGGAGGGAGCAGCGGAAAGCAATAGTTTAACTGTTTAACACGATGGCCGACAACCCAAACAACCACACATCTGTGTCCCTCCCTCCATTGCCCGGGGTGGATGACCCCATCTTCCTTCCCTCGGCCCCTCCCTCCCTCATTCTCCTCGGTCTCTCCCCAATCCTCATGCTCAAGTCCAAAGTTACTTTTTTCGCGGAGAAACAATTTGGCAAGGCAAACCGGAAAGGGCACACAGCACACCCTGTTCCAGATGGAAAACCATCTGGGATTGGATCCGCTTGAGAAAATATTTTTCCAAGACAAAATTAGTACTTACATATTTGTAGTTTTTACCTTTTTGCTGAGGGCTGAGGGGTCAGAGAAAATAAATATTTTTGTAGGGAAAAACGACTATCATCTATCAGTAGATCTCGCATCCCCCGCCTTTTTCCTCTTTGCTGCTATGCCTCTGTTCCCGAAATCTGCCCTCCCCTCCCATTCATTTGTGCTGCGCAAACCCATCCATTCCCTCCGATTCTTCCACTGTCGCGTCGCCGGTCCAACCGTTTTCCCGTCCACCAGGGGAATGGGATGACCCGAATCGATAAAGGAATGGGGAGCAGCGCCTCCCTTTGGGCGGAGGCGAACGACGACTCGACGACGCAATGTGCGCCTGGCTGTGTTATGATTGGGCAGGGAGAGGAGAGGAGGGGATAGGGGCCGCTGCAGCGTTTATCTGTGCCCCTTCTCTTCTCGCCTCCACTCCTCCGCTGCATTCTTCCCCAAATGCTGAAAGTCCTGCCACCGCTCCTTTTTTGCCGCCGCGCTTTCTTCCTGCGTTTGATTTATCGGCCAGCTGCATTGACGCGCAGCGGATAATGACCCTGGGAACGGGGATGGCTGGGCGAGAGCCCTTCTGCCGGTCACCATCAAGTTTTTGTGTCGAGAGCAGATTCCACAATTCCGATCACTTTGTCTGCTAAATCAAAATCCCCTCCTCCTCCCTCCCGCTTCGCTCCATTTTACAGCCGAAACTCTTCTCCCCGTTTCGTCCAAATAATCTGTTTTGCCGATCGCGGGTATAAAGTTTCGCGTCTCCCAAACGGGCGAACATGTCCGAGGAGGGAGGGGAGGAATCGTCCCATGATAGACGCGAAAGCGGCCGGCGAAGTGGCTTATCGCAACGGCTGGGGAGGGAGCATAGGGAACTTGTGCGCCCACCGCCCACCTCCTCCTCCTCGCTCCACTCCTTTCGCCGTTTCTCTCGAAAGTGAGTGACCCTCTCTCTGTCTCTGTTGTTTGTTCGGTCCTCGACACTGTATCACACAATTGGCGTTTTGCCGCGTTCCCCGCTTTTTATGCTTTTTATGTTTCCCCGCTCAAAGTTCGCGAGAAAGGGCCCAAAGCGGTAGCGAAAGATAAGCGGAGCAAAATGATAATCGGGGCGAACCAGCTCCCTTTGTCCCAATCCAATTTTAAACAATTTCCTTTCCCGACAGCCACTCCCCGTCGCGCCGGCCATTTCAGTCGCGACAGTGGGGGCAAATAGCGCCATTCGAGTGTTTATTTGGAATGCATTCACGGCCTCTTCCCCTTTATTCGCCTCTAATCCGCGCATCCCACCCTTGCCCTCCCCTGTTTATTCTTCGGCTCAGGCCCATCGCTGAGATGGCCTCTTGTTGGCTAACTTGGTCCATCGACCCAAGGGGGAGTGTTTCTCCTCCCCCGCTCTGCTGAAGGCTGTTGAGTCCATCTCGACAACAGCAATTGACAGCTTTCCCTTTCTGCCGCCCAGGGGCACATCTTTTCGGCGGCTGCCCTCCCCCTCTCTCCCAGTCCCGTCCAATTTGTCACTTTTGCATTCGCAATCCCCGCCCTCCCTTCCGCCCAATCAATTTCTCTGTCCGTCCACACACTCCCGAATTCCACTGCCAATTTGCATAATCCGCGCCCTCACCCTCCGCCACCGCCCGATGGTGTTGGTGCAAACCAATCCGCCGGTCTTTGCCCCTTCCAAATTGGATTAATTTCCCGCTGCTGGCCCTTTCCGTCCCTCTCTGTCCACTCCAATTATTCCCAGCTCCTTCTGTGCTCCCAAAACAATTCTTTCCCCACTCCCAATCTCTCCTTATTTTTCCATTTTGCGCGGATCGTTCCATTTTCTATGGCCCACTGTGTTTGTTTTGTTGTGTTGTTGTAATCTTCCGTTTTTGCCCTTTCAGGTCAGTCTCCGCGCGACTCGGAGACGAAAAAGTTTGTGCTGTGAGCGCCGCTAAATGACGACGCCGAGAAGAGAAGGGAAGAGGGAATAAACATAGCGGAAAGGAACAACAACAGCAGATCGCGGGAGGAAAGAAAGGTAGCGCCAAACGGGGATAAAAAACGGGAGTAGGTAGGTAGTCGTGGCCGGAGCCAAGCAAACAAACATCTGTCGCCGGAGGCCATCCGGCCGTCGGTCCAAGCCCCAGAAGAGAGCTGTCCCAAATGTGTTCCCCTTTAAAATTGCACACAAGTTGGGGCCGGACGGGAGGGCACAAAGACCATCAATCAGCGGTTGGGCTGTCCCAATTTGCCTCCTCCAAATGGCAAATGCACTCCCCTCTTCTGCACCCGTCCATCCATTCAGTTTTAGGTTACCTCCCCTTTCAGCCTTGAACGCCGACAAAACAACTTCCATCCTCATCCACCACACAACATCACCTTCGAAACTGATCCATTTCTCTGAAACTGAGAAAAAGCTCCGAAATGAGCGAGAACGAGAGCAACAATGCGGAGCTGGTGGAGGAGCACTGTTCGGAGTTGTGGAATGAGATCAAGGACGCGCTGGTGCTGGACGCGTCGGACATTTCGGTAACAAAAAACAAACGGGAAGATCCGAACGGCAGATAACAGAGCGCTACCTAAGAGTGGGCTGGTGCTGGTTTGCACTGCTAATCCGATCAGACGCCGTCTTTCTTTGCATTCGAATTTGGAAGAGACGCAAAAGATCGCAAAATTCACGTAGTGAATGAGAATTGGGAAATAATCTTTGACCAAATTTTAATTGGAGATTGGAACTTTGGGGCTGTTCTGCGATCCAATTTCCCAAATTCTTCAAATGCTGAAATGGAAATATGATTTCTGATCATCTGAGCGAGTGCGAAAAATTTCGTGGAAAATGACGATAAAATAGAAATGTTTCAGGACTCTTTTCTGGGCCGTCTGCACTCCAAGGGAGCCCGACTGGATGCGGAAGTGCGCTATCTGGCCGACCGGTCCGGTGCCCAGTTGGCCATGGGCGCACAGCTGCGTCTCTGTTCGGTGATGGCGGCCATGGGCGAACTGGAGAGGAAGAAGAAGCGCGCCAGCAGAAGGCGCGGCACGGCCCCGGATGAGGACTCCGAAAGTGGTGGGGAGAGGGGGATTCACTTCGTTGGAGTGGACTGCCGGAGAATTAGTTGATTGGCTCAGCCCACGATGGACTCGTTCAGACGGACACCAGCTGCTGACGCAGTTCCGCAAATGGCTGCAGTGCACCGAGGCGGAGCTGGCCCGGATCACGGCGCGCATCCCGCGCTCGCAGAACAACGCAGACTCGCTTCGGGATCTGGAGCTGGAACAAGCGGTGGGGTTTTTCGATTCGCCCATTGCCATTGAGTGCCCCATTCCATCATTTCGATTGGTTCTTCGTCGCCACTCCCACCCGAATGTGTAATTTGCATCTCCCGTGCCCCCGACCTTGATCCGTCCATTATAGATTATTCTTGGGATTACCAGATTTGTGTGTGTGTGCCTCCCCACATCAGGCGCTCTCCCCTCTCTTGCTTGTTCTGATTAATGGCGAATTGCGGCAGAGGGACGAGCACAGTGATCTTATCTTGCTGTCCTCTCTCGGTCCACCCCGCCTTACCATTTACAGCCCAAACGGCTTTACGACCGCCGCAACAGAGTCAGAGGCACCGAGCAACAAAGCAAACGGGCCAGTCGAGGAACGGCAACAGCAGGAAATCGACTCCGTTCGTTCCCTCTCACCAGCCACTTCATTCCAAATGCAAAATGGGCCTATCGCCCGTTTGCTCTTTTCGCACAAGAGAAGCACTTCCCCTCCCAGGCAATAATCTCCATCCATCCATTCACCTTTCGCCGCGCACTGTTTGCTCGCCAGTTGGCAAAACAAAGGGCCAGCTGCGGCCACAGCAGGTGTTTGTTGAGCGTGGAAAACGGTGCGCCCCTCTTGCGACGCTTATCTCCTCCCATCCAATTTCTCCGCTTTACCTGCCCGATCATTTCCATTTCTCCGTCCTCTGCGACGCTCGCCCCACACCAGTCGCTGCTCTGTGAGTGATTCGATTAGCCGCTCGCCATCATTTTTTGCCTCGCCCAAATCCATCCATTCCCATTCATTCATTCCTCGTCCGACGCCGCACCATCGATCCCTCGCCCTGCTGTTCTGTCTCGTGTGCTTCTCTCCCTCTCCGGACCACTTTCATTCAATCCACTCATCGTAGCGGGCGGACGATCGTCGGCTGAAAACTGCTCTGCCCCAACCCCCATTGCCTCACCTGCTCGGATTTCATCGGACAGACGGGACGGCACGGGCAAAACTAAACTCGGCGGAGGAAGGGCTGACGCGTGTCACACACATCTTCGCCCCAAAGAGCAGTTACCCCGCAGCCACATGTGAATTTCGAACCGAAAACCGCACACTTTTGACAGCCGCCAAAAGGTGAAGGTCCTTGCCCTCTCGTCCATTCATTTGCACAAATCCTTTGTTATGCCAATGAGACGGCGCTTTTTGTCGCATTCCCAAAGGCATGGCTGACCAGCGACCGCCGCCGGCCACTTTCGGCGGCTCTCCTCTCCCTCTCTTCCATTTCCATTGCGCCAAATTTTGGCTGTTGATTCCGCCCCGCTGGCCTCAATCTGCAGCCCTTCCTCCGCACATCGCCATTACCTGTGCTGCTCCCAAATTGCCTCCCAATCCCCGAATGGTCACTCGCCACAACAATCATTTCCGCCGCTGCCATTTCCATGACGATCCCCGAATCCAGTCATTCAATCGGCAGCAGAATGAATGAATCTCCTCACCTTCCCGTTGTGGCGACGAGCTATATTTCTCCCAATTCAGGCGCTGCAAGAGCAAATCGAGACAGAGGGCCGGGCCAGACACCAGCAATTGTGCAGGTGCGCAAATTGGGGAGCGGTGCAAATCCTTTGGCAACAGATTTGGGTGGAGGGGGGACCCCCGCCCAAACACTGATGTGGGACCGATTCTCTACTTATTAGTGTTGTTCCGGGAGCGGATTTTTTCCGGGACCGGGAATGGCCCAAAAATGCCGGGACCGGGATTTTTCGGGACCGGGAATTTGAAAAAAACCTAAAAAATATAAAATATATTTATAAAAATCGAAAATTTTATAAATCTTGTAATATTCATGTTTTAAAAGGCCTAAAATTTGAGACTTTATGCGCTGCAGGCAAAAATTTGGGGCTTTTCTGTTGGCCCAGGCCTCTTTTTTAGACTTTTTCTGCGCTCCTCTAGTTCTCCCCCCCCCCTCTGGCGAGCGGCGAGTACAGCACTGCTGTCCTGCCGACATCAAATCTCTCCTTCCTTTCATTTCTACTCATTCCCATTAACTCTCTTTCCTCGTCAATCAAAATGTGAGCGAGCAAATAGTGAACGAATGCGAAGAAAATCGAAACCCTGGATTATGGCATTATGGCTACAAAAAAATTAAAAATATAATCAACTGCCATCCAAAAACCCAATTCTTTGGGGTGTATTTTTTCGGATAAGTATAATCACCGACCTAATTTGGAGAAAAATCTCCCTAATTTGTTGTCCCCCCCCCCCTATTTTTTCAAAATTAGGGAGATTTTTCTCCAAATTAGGGAGATAATTAATCCCATTGCGTATTTTTTCCCGGAAACCGGGAATTGACTTTCAATTCCGGGACCGGGAGCGAAAAAACACCGGGAATTCCCGGTTTCCGGGACCGGGATCCCGGAACAACACTACTACTTATATTCCCAATTTTGCAGCCAACAGCAGAAAGCCGCGACCGGGAAAGAGGGACGGCTCTGCGAGACGCTTGAGCACCGCTATCTGGCACTGTGGCTGGCCAGCTTGGAGAGCAAGGTGCCGATTTGGGTCCGCGTATGAATTATAACCAAAAAACAGGAGCTGATCGGCCACTTCGCCGCACGACTCCGAAAGGTCGGTGCTCCACTCTCTGGGCTTCTGGGTCCCCTCTTAGGCAACAGTTTGTACGACCAAGCACAATCAGCCATTCCCCGTCACTTCAGCCATCTCCCGTTTTTCTCTGAGAAATTTGTCAGTCCATTCACTCCGTCAGTTCATTCTACTGCACATCCAGCACTTGCCCATTCCCCCATTCAATCCCCACACCTGTCCCCCCATTGCCCGGCTGTGTAGTTTCCTTTCTTATTTCCGCACAAATAAGCGAATCCATCATCATCCACATTGCCCGCCCAACAATCGCTCTTCTCTTTCCGCCGCTTTTGCCCCATAAAACATTCCATTTGTCATCATTCCGCTGCGCCAATCGCGTCCAAATCGAGCTTATTAGCGAATGGAGATGGATTGGCGGATCAGAATTCCGGTCATGTCCTTTCCCTTCTGCGCAGTCAAAACGACAATTCGGGATTGGATCGAATGAATTCATTGGCCAGAGAATGGATGGGAACATTCCCCGTCCACTCCTGGTCTGTTTGTCCCCGCGGGAAAGGGTCAAATTGCGCGGGACACAACAGGCCGCCGCCTGCTGCCAGAGCGTCATCTCATTGCAGCGTTTCCTCGCCCGCCATTTCGCCCATCCCATTCGGCCAATTCCCACCTCGCAGCGCATAATTAGCCGAATGGACAGACAGAGGCACCTCATCCATCCACACCTGCAATGCAAATTCACAAAGTGTTGCTTTTCCGATCGGAAAAGGGTTTTAGCGCTTTCCCTCAGAGCCCTGAAATGACAAACCGATTTTTGTCTTTGGTCAACAATGCAACAGCGTAAAACACCACTCTGTCCCTCTCGTTTGTACACTTCTTCCGCGAAGAGGCCGACGGCGCAATAAATCATCAAATTGGTCCCTTGGGGGGCAGGGAGTGGACAGACAGGGGATTAGATAAGGAAGGCCCGCCAAGAGGACCGCTTTTTGTCGCGGCGACGCAATGACCTCTCTCCTCTTGTCTGAGCATTGTTTAGCAAGGCGAGCGGATCCCCTTGTTTGCTCTTTTCAGCCGCTTCAAACGCTAATTAGTCGGTCCACTTCCCGATGTTTGATCGGAACTATTTAACTCCAATTTGGTCAATTTTCTCTTTGCAGCAGTGCCCGGTCGGTGTGCCCTCCGCCGATTCTGACCTGGAGCAGGGCCCCGACCCCAAACGGCGGAAAACAGCTGAGGCGAAAGGAGAATACAACGACTTTGTCGCACTGGAAGAACGGGAAGTGCCTTCGATGAAGCTGCCCATGACCACCACAAAACTCAGTGTGGCGAGCAGCAGCGATTCCTCCTCTTCGGCACATCAGGCACAACTGACGGACATCGGCTACTCGAGCGGAGAGAACAACTCGGTGCACGAGGGTACAACGACGACAAAATCGATTAACGCTGAAGAGGAGGCACCATCGTCAACGGCAATGCTGCTGCCGGACAACTCAGCGGATCAACAACAGTTTGCCCTGAACGCGGAGCTAGAGAAGAGTTTCTACCGCACAGTGCCATTGGACGAGTTCGGAATGACAGACTTGGACACGGACGAGGGCGGAGGCGGACATTGCTTTCCGCGCGGCGGATACCTGGCGCAGCGTTTCATGGAAGAGGCGGACAAGGGCACATGCACCGCTGGGGGGCCGGGACTGGAACTGACCGATTCGCTGATCGTGCACGTTGACTCCAGTGGGACGCAGCTGAACGACTTTGACGAAGTGATGGATCTGCTGGACGGCGAACAGCCAGAACTGGGCGCGTGGAAACGTCGCTTTCTGGAAAAGGAGTTCAGCGAGGAGGAGGAGGAGGAATGCGAGAGCCAGACGACCACCGACGACACTGGGGAAGGGACACGCTGCAAAGAGCGCAAAGGCAGAAAGCGAACCCAAATGATGCGAGAGCAGCGTTGCGACAGAACTGGTGACTTAGGAAGCATCGGGAGGAAGACACGTCGAAAGTGGGCGGCTGTGAGGAAGACGCGCTCGTCCGCGGAGAATGGCGAGGCAGCAGTCAGACGCCACCGTTGGACGGCCGCGCACTTCTCCAGCGACTTTGAGTGGGACGAGGAGGAGTACTACGGAAGCGGTGCAGTCATTCGCGAACGGCCAAATCGAGAGGGGAGAGAGGAGGAGGAGGTGGAACTGCCCGATCTGGGCGCAGACAAGCAAGTTGTGGCGACCAGAAAGGTGAAAATGGATTTGAAAAGGAGAAGACCATTTATCTGTTCCATTCATTCGCAGAAGGCGCTTTGTGCCTTCCGCGAGGGCCTTCGCCAAGCAGCAGCCGAAAGCGGGCACGTAAATGTGCGGCTGCAGGAACTACTTGCACTCGTCGACCAGTCACTCGGGGGCGTTGAGTCCGCAGCCTTCCTGCTGGCCGAACTCAACGGCACATTCGGTGCCCTGTCCCGCCTATGCCACTCCCTGGAGGCCAAAATGAGCACAGACAACGACAACAAAGAGAACAACAAGTCGGAAGGGCACTTGGTCCAGTTTCAGGAGGTGAGAAGGGGAACAGAACAAATCGATCTGTGGCTGTCTAGCGCAGTCGGTATCCCACTCCATTTACCAAACCATATAGCCCGGTTCAATTCTTTTCCAATAATTTGCTCAATGATCGACAACAAATCTACCATAAACCACTGAGAATGTGATATGCGGAGCCAATACGAGGCATTTGTCTGAGAGCAAAAAAAAGCATTTATAATTTTGACAAATATTTATTTTGGAAATAATTTTGATTAGTACTTTATGCAAAAAATTAATAATTATTTTTGGCACTACCGTAATAATTATTAATTAATAATAAGGGCTATCTTGAACACTGGTGATCCCTTCCCGATCCCGTTTTATTTAATGTACACTGAAAAATCGTAAAGGAAAAAACTGATGATATTGATATTGGTCTCTGTTTCTATTTGATTCCATTCCTAAATTCAATCTACAAAGTGCCTAAAATAATTTATTAATAGTTGTGCCTAAAATAATCATTCAAAACCATTTTCAGGGAATCCATTCGGAGTTGATGTTATGCCACGAAAGAATGAATGCGCTAGAGACAACCTGCAACAATTTGGCACTGTTGTTGGGCGCCCATTTGAGCGGTGGCGAGGAGTGCATCGGACAGGCGACAAACAGTGACCAGCAACAGGACTATTTGACGCAGTTCGCGGCCGAATGCAACCGCATTCGGGAGGATTTGGCCAGACTGAAGAACCGGTGAGCGTGCTAGGAGCAAACCATTGCATTATCTGCGCAAAATAGATTCGGCGAAAAGTTTGTGTTCTGTACCATCGAGGTGGGCCCGAAGAAGGAGCAAGCGAAAGGGCACTCAGGCAAGTGACCCGAAGGAGGGTATAAAACACGTTTTTATGGCTCATCCGCCATTTTTAGTCGATTTTTGCACTCAAACTGTTCCATCGCCTCCGCTGGCGCAAAAGCAACGGGCATCTTTTTGGCGCTCCTATCTGCTGCTCTGTGTGCTCGGTCTCATCGCTTCGCTGGGAATGCTCTTTGCACAGCGAGGCGACGACTTGGACTGGCGATGGCAATTCGGGCCACAGCTGCACTACGAGAATGGTCCGCCGCCAGTCTGAGGCGGTGATTTTGTGTGCGGTGCCTTGAGCGAAGAGGGACAAGAACTGATTTGCCCTGTTCGTTTGTATGATTTGACTTTGCGCCTTGTACCTCTTCCACACTTGTTTCTCGCTCGCCAACCATAGACAACAACCAAATAATCAGAAAAATCCCATCTCTGTGCTGATGCCATCATTTCTCCGTTCCCGTCTCATTTGCACTTACCGAACAGAGCGCCTCAAATAACCAGCCCCACACATCTTTCTCAATATTCCACTATATTCTTCTGTTCCATTTGATTTGTACGCAAGCAAGAAAGCAACGCAAAAAGGTCTCATTCACAACGAAAGCACATTTATCCATTTGACGCATATATCTTATATCCGCTCACATTGTTCGTATTCACATTTATTTGTCACAGAAAAAGTAAATAAAGTTGCTAAAAATGAATGGGAAGAAAGGTGTGGGTGAAGAAATCACGCGGGAACAGCAAAGCGAGGGGGCAAAGACACACACTGCTGTTGGAGGAGCGGAGTCGAATTACCAGCCAGATCCCGGTTTGAAGACGTACTCGCCAGTTCATTCATTCATTTCGCGCTTGAATGTGTGCGCGAAATTGACGAGAGGCAAATAAAGAGCAAACGGCTGCCTGATCATTTCTTTCAGACTTTGGGCCAAGTACTTGGGCGCAAAAACACCTTCACAACAGCGGAACTCATTTTCTCTGTTTAAACAGATACCTGATTTTGGCAATGCCTGATGTTAAACAGACCAACGGCCCGCTGAGTCCAACTCTCGTGGTACCTCAGCCTGGGATGACGCGAAGGGCCAGCTCGGCAGCAATTCTGTTTGCCCAGACGAGTCTGGACGTGGAAGCGACTGCGCCACAGCGCGAGCAGAACCGGGCCGTCAACTTGTCGATGCAGCGGAATGTGCTCAGCACTCATGTGCTCGATTCGGGCACAGGGAGGCCAGCCGCCGGGATTCAATGCAGTGCGTACAAGTACGAAAATAACCACACGGAGTGGACTTGGACGTAGGCATCACAAACAATTTTTAAAAATATCTATGACAACTGATATAAGCCCTAATTTTTCAATACGTTGCTGACTGACCCCCCCTCAACAACTTCAGACCAATTGGAGAAACGTAAGGGAAACGGGGAAATATTCACAAACTATCTGATTTGGTTGCGTAGGGTGACCAATGCACAGGGCCGCATTCCCGCGGTGCATCCGGCAGTGAAGCTCACCAAGGGAACTTACAAACTGCGCTTTGCCACCAAGGAGTACTACGTTCGCCACCAGCAGAAGGCCTTCTTCCCGCACATCGACGTTCGTTGCTTCCACCGTTAAATATTCTTCTTCGTTTTGTTTTCTTGTTCAGATAATCATCGACGTGGAGGATCCTACTGAACATGTCCACGTGGTTATTAAAATTGACGCTAAAAATAAAAACTGTCCAAATTCAGCCGCTGCTGCTATCCCCGTTCGGCTACTCTACATACAAGGGAGTTTGACAAACAAAGCGTGGAAGAGGAGGAATGAACCGGGAACAAGGGACGTACATACTACATACATATTAAATATAAATATTATATGTATGTATGAATATGGAAACATTAAATATCGCACTTTGGGCATCCGTTTTATTCGAGAAAAGCAATTTTTATCGCCGCGATTTGTCCGTACTTCCGGTATCGACTCATTTTGCCTGGCTCTCGCAGGCGCCAGCACCGCTTTCCCCTTGCCCAGTGTAGTGTCTATCTGCACGACCGTTTCTGCTTCCCAATCTTTTCCATTTGCATCTCTGTCCTCTTCGCTTTTGCCTTTGCGCTCCGCTGGGGATAATTAGCCCGATGGATGGATGAATGAATGGAAATGTGCTGCTGGGTTGGCGGATTAGAGTCGCCTATCCGCCGTCCCAATGTCTCCCCTTCTTTTCCCCGAACTCCACAACACCTCCACCTCTCAACAGCAGCCACCGCGCCCAAATCCCATTCGCGCACTTGCGTGTGCGTCAATTGGACGATGATGGACTCGCGCTGGTAGCAAGAGCCATAATCTGCCTGCTTAAGGCAACGAAATAAAATGCACATTACACATTACCCTCTCTGTTTCTTCCTTTCCAAATCAATTCACGCGCAATTGCTCGTTCGCCAATGTTTCCACTTTCCATTTCAATTTTTATGGTTGACAATATTATCACCAGCAGCAGACACCACGCAATTGGGAAATGGAAAAGAATCGCGCAATCATGCATATAGGTATGCGCGATTCAGATGTTTCAAATTATTTTTGTTCCGGTTTATGTTTAACTTTTGCATTCCATCTGCCTTCAATTTATCTTTATTTATCGCATATTGCATTACAGATTACAATTTCATTCATTAAGATTAGATTGCTACCAGTGCCAGACAGTCAGTGAGTTGTTGATCAAATTGTGCGCTTTCGTCGTCGTCCCCATCATTGTTTTTGGGTTTGCCACAATAGATCTGATGATTGGCGGAGAACGGGTAAACATCATTGGTAGCAAGAGCAGCAGCTTGTGGAGATAACCGCCGAATTGACTTAACCCCCGCCGCGTTTTTATCGGCGTTTCTTTCCCGATTGGGGACGTGCACACTTTGTCCCCATCCCTTCTCAGCCAGTCGTGTCAATCCCATTTCGTCGTCATCCGTCAAACACAAATCGGACGGCGGCGCATTCTCGATTTAACTGAGCGCGAACAAACGGCGCTGGCAAGGAAGGAATGTGCTCGCGCGCGCGACAGATTCTCATTCATTCGACTGCGGCGGCGAAAAGGAGTGGATAGAGAGAGTAGTGGGTCTGGGTGTTGCCTACTTTCCGCGCAGTGACACTTCTCTTTACCTTCTGCCCAAACTTCCACCTTTGTCTTCCCTAACCCACGCATCAATCGGCAGAAATGAAATGCATCGCCTGAAATACGAAGTGAACGAGCAGTTCGCGCCAGCCCTTAGTGCATTCCATAATTCCATTCATTTTTTGTTAATTGATCAACTGATCCTTTCTCATTTTGTGTTCAGCTCACTGAAAATTGAACGAACACCAGCGTTGATTCAAACCATATCACATAGATGCAGATTCTGTGGGAGAGCCGTGAATGGCCAGGGTCTAGCATTGAGCAGGGAATCACATGTCTGAGCTGGACGCCCGCAGCCAAAGAAGGCCGCGGACTACTCGGCGTCGGCTGTGAGACGGGCGCCGTCGGCGTCACTTATACCGACTTGGGACCTGACCATGATTGTTGCAAAAGGTGAGGGGAAATGGGATCCTGTCGACTAATGGGAAATTCCATCCTGCCCAGATACAACTTCAACTTGCGCGGGCACCAGAGCGCAATTGCTTTGGTGGCGTGGAACAAATCGCAGACCAAGCTGCTCTCATGCGATGTAAATGGCGTGATTTACCTTTGGGTGCCGAACGAAGAGCGCTGGACGGTGGAGTTGGTCAACGACCGCGGCTTCAAAGTGCGCGACTTCGACTGGTCGCCGAACGGCGCCTCCGCACTAATCTGTTACGAGGACAACTTCGTGCTGATCGGCTCTGCAACGGGACAGCGCGTCTGGTCCAACACATTTTTGTTCTCCATTCTGTGCGGCGCCTGGGCTCCCAGTTCGCAAGAACTGGTGCTAGGCCTAAGCAGCGGAGTCATCCACGTGCTGAACGACCAGGGAACGCTGATCACGGAGCGCACCCTCTTCCAAGTGGGCGTACAACGCGTCGCGTTCTCCTCGGTACGCACTGTGGAGTCGGGCGGTGATGGAAAGTGGACGCTGGCCTGCTGTTCCACAACAGACCAAATACTGTTCCTGAACACCTTCTACGAGGTGGAACTTAGCGGCTCATGGCAAGCGCCGGACCCGGTGATCGGGATGCGCTGGAGTGCAGACGGCACAATGCTGGCAGTTGTGTGCACCCCAAACAGGTTGCCTCTGTTGCCTGATGATTTATGTTTTTGGCAATCCCATAAATCATAGAATCGTCATTCTGGACTACAACGGGCGTGGAATTCACTCTTTCTCCGCTCCAATTCCAAAGAGCACACTGACTGCGTTCACCTGGGCCCACAATGACCAGGCAATTGTGGTCGCAGCTAAGGGCAAAATTGCGACGGGTAGACTGGCGCGCGGAGTACCCTCACTCTCGCAACTGGTCTCCTACTCCTTGTGGGAGCAGATGGGGCGTAGCTCAAAAAATGTGGGCCAACTACCGCTGCCCGATCGCGAGCGCCATCTGATCTCGCAGTTCGACCACCACATCATCCGATGTCGCATTCCGACTGCGGATCGCCTCTACGAGGTGGTGTGTCGTCCCAGTGCGTGGCGCTGGTACTGCACCATCGTGCCGGTGGCGCGCAAAAACTTGTACATGCTTTGCGTTGAGGTGACCTTGAATCAGCGAGATAATTAAACATATCCACTCATCCTCAGCACATGGGCGGCTTCGTGCCCATCCTGTTGGGGCGGCAGACCAACCGGATAATTCCGCAATTTGTCATATCGTTGCCCCCGCACTTGCTTGCCAAGTGCCGACGTTCCATATCTGGGGTGGCTGTCATTCCGCGTCAATCGCAAACAGTGCATCCCGCCACGGACGATTTGCTGCCGCCGCCGGCACTAATCAACCCTGCTCCAGAATTGCCCGTTTTAAGACAGCAACAACTATTCCTGGGCGGCGGGTCGTCCGCACAAGTGGAGGACGTCGGCCAGAACGGGTTCCGCCGCGAGAGCTCTCAACGCAACTCGATGTGGCGGCGCAGCAAACGACAGATTCGGCGTTTCGTTAGCCGGCGTATAATGCCACAGAAAATGGCCGCGGCCGCTACCAACCGAACTCCGCCAACATTGGTTCATGTAAGCGAAACTGCCTCTTATTGTAATTCGTCATTTTTGTGCAGGTGAACTCGAATGTGTGGTGCACCAAATTCAAGATCACGGCCGCCGAAGGCACTCATTTGCCGTCAACACTAGCCCAAGTGTTCTACAAAACGTCAGTGCTGCATCTGCAACCGCGACAAATGACTATCCATTTGTGCGATTTGGGCTCGGCTGTCGGTGGCAGCGCCACCGAACATAAACGTGAACGGCGCAAGGATAAGGCGGAGAAGCGTCGCAGCGAGTCGGCCACTGCGAGAGCTATACAGTGCGAAGTGCGACCGGAGAGCCGATGGCGCACGCGGGCAGCAACAATGGAAGAGGATGATGCGGAGACGACTCGGCTGTTGGCAGCCGTGGCTCCGCCAGCGGAGCAGGGAACGCTCGACGGGAACAACAATACGAGATCGACAAATGGAGAGCAGCGATTTGGACTTGACCAACAACCACAGACAACGACTGCATTGGCTGTGCTGGCAAGTGAAGAGGATGAGGAGGAGGAGGAAGTGACCAACGAGGCCGTGGAAGGCGGCGATGAGGCAGAATGCAGCAAATTTGAAGGAGAGGAGCAAGAAGAACGCGACGGGCTGTTGAGTGGGGAGCGCGAACTGTACGAGAACGTCATTTGCGAATTCGACGGGTTGCGCCAGGCAGTCAACAACTACATTGAAAAAATGAAACATTTCGCGACCGAGTTAGAGCAGTCCTCCTCCACCTCAACCGCAGCTGCTCCGCCACTCATTCTTTTGGCGCATCAACCTCAGCTGGCGCCGATTGTGCCGCTAAAGAAGGAGCAACCGCCAAAAGAGCAACAACAGTCGAACAGACGTTCTCTGTCAATGGCCGCCAAACAAATGAAACTCCAACTCTTACAAAGGCCCTCCACCGCATCGGGTACAGTAGCAATTCCTTCCGGCGGCCAATTTCGAGGCGCGAGCAAGTCAATTGGTGAGCAGCGAGCAGCACGTCCACAGAGTGTACCTGCAGTCAACTCGGAGGCGGACGGCTGGCACAACCGGCTGGAGCATCTGGAGTTCATTGACGACGATAACGATGATGCGGGTATCGCGCAAATTGCGAGCGATGAGTGCCCACTTCTTCCTGCAAACAACTATTCTTCTGGCGCAAAATCACTGATGAACTCGCCACATTTGTCAGCAAAAGTTGCTGTTCCACCACCGATGGTTATTCCCCATCAGCAAACTAGTCCAGCACTTTTGCGCCCGACAAGCAGTTCGCGTCGCAAGAGCTCTGTGTGTTCGGCCACTACCATGATCTCACAGATGGAGCGTGAGCTGGAAAAGTCGATGAGTGGCGAATCGAGTAGCACAAACACCGGGAAGCGGGCGCACCAGCTGAACGACATTCGCGCTGTGGTCGAAAAAGTGGGCATATTTAAGCGTCTAGAAGTCATTTGTTGTTTGCAGCTCTCTCGTCTTGCATCTGAGCTTTCTTCCACACGCCATCATTCATCAACAATTCACTCCGCTCGGACTCACATTCGACAGCAATCAGGCACAAAATATGAGCTGTTGGAAATCCGCCCGGACGCAGTAGATCCAACAACTACTACAGCTCCATTATCCAATTCGGCGCCTGGTACCTCGCGTCAAAGCCCTCTCTCACCTGCCAGAACACAACGCCAGAATGTGTCGGCTTTGCGCGCAAAAGTGCGCGGAATTGCGCGACAAGTTGCACAGTTTGAGGAGGTAAGAGGAGAATGGGAGGGTTAGCAATAGGCTAATTAATACACGTGGCTGGTTCAGTTGATCCGCATCAATGAAAACCTGCTGTTGTCGCTAAGTAAACTGAACGAGATCAGCGGAGATTTGCGTCAGCGAGTGCAACACATCAAAGTGGTACTTGGCGAGGAGGAGGAGGACGATGAAGAGGAGACGGCACTCAGCGGAATTGCAGAGAAGGATGTGGTGGCCAGTGATGATATCACACCGCTGTTGGACTCCACCAGAGGGGTGACTAACTGGCCAGCCATTTTTGTCCATTGTTGAAAACGTGATTAAGCTGATTGCTGCCTCCATCACTGCGGCACCGGTTGCGGCTAGCTCTTTCGACAATGCGTCCGGTCGACGGGCTATTAGTGGAGAGAGAAAGGAGGGAGGTGAGAAGCAGTGCTGTTCTACCGCCGAAGGCGAGAAGAAAGTGAAGCGACAAGAGGGAAAGACGAGTGTGGTTGGACCGCCAGCGGGACCCAAGATGCTGGTGATGACCAATAAAACACCGTTCTGGAATGAGCAGTCCCAAGTGTACCAGGTTTGCGCCTTTGTGTTTATACAGCTAGCTGTTAATTGATGGGTATTCAGCTGGACTTCAATGGTCGAGTCACGCAGGAGTCGGCAAAGAACTTCCAGATTGAGCACCAGTCGCGCCAAGTGCTTCAATTCGGCCGCATTGAAAATGGGGCCTATACGCTTGACTTCCGGGAGCCATTCTCCGCAATTCAAGCATTCGCCATTGCGCTTGCCTCCATTACGCAACGATTGAAGTGAACAGTGGAAACGTGTCGAAAACACTTTTCATTTGAAAGTCAAAAGCCCATGTGATGCGATCAGATCAAGTCAGCACATTCCCATCCGAGTCAATCAACTCCAAAACTACTCATTCGTCCCCTCCTCTGTACATCCATCTTTCTTCTCGTTCACTTCTATCCCCTGCCTCATCTATTCTACAACAAAGTCGAGTCGCACAACCCACTCGCCAACTCCGGGCATTCATTCTTATGTTTCTTTCTTTCTGAAAAAGATGTACAGTCCGTTCAAATTCCTATTCCTCCTTTGCACAGTACCAATTCAAGTTCTTCAGTTTTCACCAAAGCAGTACACACTTCATCAATTATTCGATCAATGCTTGAATAAAAAATGTATTCATTCGGCTATTAGAAGTGCGTCCAATCATTGTAAACTTTATAAAATTCGGAGGTTAGAAATTCAAACAAACTACAATACGATAACCGCGCCTATCTATGTTGATTAACTCAGTCTGAGAGGTTCCTCCGCCTCAAATGGCTATTTAAATTGATTCTTCGATGAGAGAGTCCATCTTCTTCAGTCGTGATGCCATTGACATGTCAACGTACTTGTCACCGATGTTCACCACCAGGCCGCCGACCAGACTCGGTTTCACCGAGAATGTGATGTTCAAATTCTGGCCCTTGCTTGCAAATTTCTGCAGTGCATCGCTCAACGCTTGCTCTTGCCTCTTGCTAAGTGGCTGAAAGTTTGACATGCTATGTACATATTACAAATGTTAATGTTTGATAAAGAATTTGCTGGTTTTGGGCAATTATTTTATTTGTGATTTTTCAGGCTTGATTTACCTCTGCGCTGGCCACTTGAACATGAAGCTCATCGCGGTGGGCGCGCATAATGGTCTCGAAGGTGTTCACGACTCCTGGCAGCTTGTTGATCCTCCCATTCTCAGCCAATAATCCTTTGAACGGTTCGTAAATTCACATACCTATTTGAAATAAAAACTTACCAAAGAAGTTTTGAGTCTGCTTCGACACTCCTTGTTTTTGAAGGACAGCTTCTACTGCACTCTTCTTCTTTTGGTTGTTTAACATCGGGTTGTCGATAAATGACTAAAATGGATTTTTCGAATCTAGGTATAACTATTCAATTTTTTCACCTTGAAGTCTTTGTTCGTGTCATATAATTCCTTGACTTGGCGCAGATCCTTCTCTAACTTGTCCAAACTCTTTTCTTTCATACCAGAAGAATACAATGCTGCCGCATACTTGCCCTCAACTCCGGTTACCTGAACTGGTGGTCGCACGACTTGTTGCTGTTGAAGAGTTTGTGAAGATACAGAAAACGCGCGTTTGAGCAGAATATTACATTTGGATGCCATTATTCGGATTATTCTAAAAAAACTGGATGGGAAAAAATGAAAAAAATGAGTAAATCTACATAAATCGACTTGTTGACTCATTAAATTTAAGCCTAATGCTTAAATTTGGTATTATTAGTTATTATTCTTTATTCGAGCTTAAATATTAAATAGTATTTGTAGGGATTAGGAACTAGTAGAGACCTATTTAGGTTTTAGGGTTTTACATTTTACATTTATGATTTATAATACTTTATTTACAAAAATTTTTTTGAAACGATTGTTTCCATTTTATAAAATTGAACAAAAATACTAGTGTAGCGTTACAGGTTGCAGCGTTGCAGGGCGACGTACGGAGATCCGGGTGCCGGATCCGAACACACCCCATTTTGTATATATAAATCATAAACTCACAATAGTGGACTAGCAGTTTGAGAGCTTTACTATATTTTAGGCGAAATTTTAAGATAAAGCAACAAAATGGTTCGTATGAATGTTCTTGCTGACGCTTTAAAGTCAATCAACAATGCCGAAAAGCGAGGAAAAAGACAGGTTTTTTCATGGAGGCCATTCCTTTATCGTGGTTATTTTAGGTGATTATCCGCCCGTCTTCGAAGGTGATTGTGCGCTTTCTCACCGTAATGATGAAGCACGGATACATTGGCGAATTCGAAATTGTGGATGACCACCGAGCCGGTAAAATTGTGGTCAACCTGACTGGACGAATCAACAAATGCCAAGTCATTAGGTAAAAAATTCAGTTTGACCTAAAAGCAGTTACATATATTTCTTTTCCAGCCCGCGTTTCGACATCCAAATGGCCGACTTGGAGAAGTGGACCAGCAACTTGCTTCCGTCTCGCCAATTCGGCTACATTGTGTTGACCACGTCCGGAGGAATTATGGACCATGAGGAAGCGCGCAGAAAGCACATGGGAGGCAAAATTCTCGGCTTTTTCTTCTAAACGTTGTTGCTCCCTTGAATTTTGTTTATTGCTATTGTTGAATGTTGAGGAAAATAAAAGTGCAAATTTTGGTAAAAACCATAAGTTGATGAAATTCTAAAATGGCTATTTTTATATAAAAGAAGCACTAAATTGTATTAGTAGATTAATACAGCACAGATTAAAAAATGGCCCAGTCTGATGTCAGCACCGGCATGGTATCTTCGATGGGAAATAGGGTTGTCAGCAATTCCTTATTAAGGTTTTCCTTACTGGCAACTCGCACCCGGAATTGGCTCGGCTCGTTTCTGAGTAGGCACAAAATGGTTCAAAACTGTGACGGCCTCAAAATTAATTTCCTTTTGCAGCCGACTCGGCATAGGTTTGGGCGATGCGACTGTTTACAACAAGCCAAATAAAGGTTTGTCGTCGTTGGCTAATTTTTGAAACAACTATTTGCAGAAACATCGGTCGACATCAGACAGAGTGTTCGCGGAAAACACGTGTTCATTTTGCAAACGGCTAACAAGTAAATGGCCTCCGGTCAAGCGTTATAAGCCACACACACATATTCCCAGAAACGTGAACAACAGCGTTATGGAGTTGCTCATTTTAATTTACGCGTGCAGAACATCAATGGCAAAGTAAGTAGCAAGTCTCATCAATGATTGAAAATGCCAATTTCCTCACTAGGACAATAACGGTCATCCTACCGTACATGCCCTACAGCAAGCAGTGCCGAATGTTCCGGCGTTCCTCCGTTCCGATGAAACTGGTCGCCGATATGATCTGCAAATCCGGTTTCCTCACTCTGCGCCGCAATTACATTTTTGGACTTTCCAGGCGCTTCTAGGGTGGTCTCTTTGGACCTTTACCGCAAGGAGATCCAAGGCTTCTTCAGCATTCCGGTGGACAACCTTCGCGCCTCTCCCTTCCTGCTGCAGTACATCAAGGACAATGTTGGTCGAACAAACACTGGGGATTGGCCTGAACCCAAAGGCAAATATTTAGATTCCGGACTACAAGAATACCGTGATTGTGGCGAAAACGCCGGGCGTGATGAACAAAGCGACGTCGTTCAGCGAGCGATTGAGATTGGGTTGGAAACCAACCAAACAGAAACTTGCATAATTTTGTCCAGGAATTGCCGTCATTCACGGCGAACAGAAATTGGACGAAGAGAGCGGGCAGGAGGATGGGAGGCAGAGTCCCCCGCCGCCCAACAGCAAGAAGGATGTGGCCTACGAACTGTTTCCAAGTCCCACATTTTGGGCATGGGGACCCGATCTATACTATGCACCCCAATTTCCAGCGCCCGTAGCCAAGGAGAAGCCTCCACTTACGGTGGTCGGGGATGTTGGGGGAAAAATTGCGATTATCGTGGACGACATCATCGACGACGCACAATCGTTTGTCGCCGCAGCGGAGGCAAGAATCTGTTTTTAGGCCATTGAATTTGGCCTGCCCTCTCGAAGAACGGCCGTTTTTGAAAGTGGTTTTCGTTCCGCAGGTACTGAAGGCGCGTGGTGCCTACAAGATTTACGTTGTGGCAACTCACGGCCTTTTGTCGCTCGACGCGCCAAGTTTGCTGGAAGCTTCCCCCATCGACGAAGTGAACCTTAACTATTGGAGTTTCATCGGCCTCTGCACCCTTTGCCAGATCATCGTCACAAACACTGTGCCGCACGAAATGCAGAAGCTGCGCTGCCACAAAATCAAGACCGTGGACATTTCGCTGCTGCTCACCGAGGCCATCCGGAGAATATTCAACAATGAGTCGATGGGGCCGCTCTTCCGGGACCTCACAATCGACGACTGATGGGGCGATCAGAAATTAAATTTATTTTTGGAAAATAGAACCTTTCATCTTGATTAACATTAATCAATCAAAATATTCACTCCATTGCTTTGTTGTGATGTTTTTGGAGGTTCCACAATGGTCCCTTTGTTCGTGTGAGGCGGGCAAAAGCAAGTCTGTGCAATCCAGACTTGGAACAGGTTCGCGTTGCGTACCAGCAGCCCCCCAAAATCGGCCGCTCGCCGCCGTCCAGAGGGTCCGATCCATCCGAAAACGAAAGGGAGGACAACAAACGAAGAAACAAACGGGCCTTCCTCCCCAATGTGTCCATGCGCAATGCGACCATTTATTTGGCTGTCTCCGCCAATTAGGGGAAAGGGAATTGCAATCAGCGGCCAGCATTCATCACCACATTCTGATTCTACTCCTTCGGCCGTCATTTGTCCAAAACAAATAATTGACTGCCTATCGATTTGTCAAATTTTCACCAAAAATAGAGTTGCTGATAAGTGGCGACCGATGGCTGCTGGAAGGCGCATCCATTTCACCACCGCTTGTTGACCACCGATGGAAAAAACCGTTTTCGGAAAGTGCTCCCCGAAATTTGGAAGAGTCGAGGTAAGCGTTCAGACATGACAATCAATTTCAAACAAGGCGTTGATCATTCGAGAGAGCGTTTCGCGCCAACTTTGCGGGCGGCTGGGAGCGTGAGGGTGCCGCGATCGCCGTGTACTGGAAGGGCCAGCTGGTCGTGGATCTGTACGGCGGTTACGCGGACAAATCGGCGCTTCGGCGATGGAGCGAGGACACACGCACCATTTTGTTTTCGGCCACAAAGGCAGTCGCTGCGCTTGCCATTCAGTTGCTTGTCGAGCGGCGCTACTGCGCTTATTCGGACGCGCTGAGCGCACATTGGCCCGAGTTTGGGCAAAATGGCAAGGCCCACATCACGCTAGAGGACGTTCTGCTGCACCGGGCGGGACTGGCTGCGTTCGATGAGCAGCTGACGCTGCAAGATGCGAAGGACCCCGCAAAAGTGGCCAAGATCATCGAGGCGCAGACGCCGAACTGGGAGCCGGGCACCAAAAGTGGCTACCACGCAGTGACCTTCGGATGGCTGATCGACGCCATCGTCAGACACGTCGACCCACAGCGAAGGGGCATCGCGCAGTTCGTGCGCGAAGAGATCACCGACAAACATGGTGTCCCATTTGAGATCCCCACAACCCAAGCCTGCATATTTTTCTGCTCCAGACATCGACTTCAACTTGGGCCTTCCCATCCATCTGTCGCACACCGTCTCTCGGCTGACAATGCCCCCGAAGTGGTACCAGCTGAAGGAAGTGGCACACGACCCCCGCGTGCTCATTGTCCTCGGCATTCTGCATCTGCGCGGCCCTCGCTCGATACGCACTCGCATTGCCAACAACCCCGCCTGGATCAAATTGGATGGCCAAACCTGCACAATGAACGATCCGACGCTGTACGAGATTGAACAGGCAGGAGCACTGGGAATCGGCCGGGCACGGGACCTGGGCAAAATGTTCGCGCTGATGTTGTCCGGCAAATTGCTCTCGGCCGAGTCGCTCGAACGCATCAAGCGGCCTCAAATTGTCAACCAGACAGACTACGTGCTCAAAGTGCCAGTGAGCAAGGGACATGGCTTCATGTACGAGCGACACCCGCGGAAACGGGTGGGTGGGCACTGTGGTGAGGGAATGAAGCTGTTCCCGCTCTCCAGGGAAAGTGGCTGTTCGGGCACCCGGGCTTCGGGGGCACCACGCTGATGATGGACCCGGAGGAGGAGTTGGTGCTCGCCTACGTGAGCAACGGACTGAAGACGGGCATGGGCGAACTGACGGTGACTGACATTCGAGTGCAAGCGCATTACCAGATCTGAAACCAAAATTCAAGGGCACCTATCGCCGACTGCGGAATGCCGCACTGAGGGCCGTCGAGGAGATCGACGACTTCAAGGAGTAGAAGACAGTGAGCAGAAGCAAGTCAATGTATATCTTATCAGTTATCACTTATCATCCCATTGCGGTCTCTTCATTATCAGTTGGAATGGAATGGTCCAAAGTCTAATCCAAACGCCAAATGGCATTGCGAACCAAGCATTTTTACCAGATTTAAACATAAAAATCCAAAAGCAGCACGTTCTTTTCGAAGAATCGAAAATTGCTTTGCCTCTCTTTCCTCATCCGCTCTGCGCCTTTCGCTTTTCCTTGGCCTTCTTTGTCTTCGCCTTGTACTTTTGCTTCTTGGCCTTCTGCTTCTGCTTCTTTGCCTTCAGCTTGTCCTTCTTCCTCCTGTACTCCGCCGAGTCCATTTCCCCTTTGCGCGCCTTCAGCGCCTTCTTCTTCTCCTTGAGTGCGCCCTTCTTTGCCTTCGCTTTGCCCCATTTCGCCTTATACTTCTGTTCCTTGTCGCTCTTCCCGTCCACTTCACTGTTCTGGTCGTCTTCCTCTCCGTCATCTCCATTGCCATTGGCATTCAAAGTGCCTGAATGTGTGTATTTTGTGTCTGTCCACTGTCTCTGTCGCTCACCCGGACTTGAGCAGCAGAAGCGTGCGTTGTCTTCGTCCTCGCGTTCGAACAAAGTGCACCTCTTGCCCCCAGAACAGTACTTGTTCGTCTTGGAGCACTCTGAAAACGAGGTCAATCCCAGATGTCTGGAGGAGTCTGGACTGACTCTGGGTGGGCACTTCCCCTGTGCCTGGACACGTTTCGTCTTCCTTCAGCTGCGGATGCCCTACATCCGCCGCTGAGGGGGCGGCGAGGTAGGAGGAGAGAAGAACCAGCAGAAGGGGCTTCCAAACGATCATTTTCCGTTTTGCACAAGGTTTTGGCCACATTGGGCACATTTATTCGCAAATATTGGAAACTCATATTTCGCGTCAGATCAAGTGGGGCTGAGAAAACAAAGGAAAGTTAAGCGAAATTTGGAGTTTGGAAAGAGGTTATCCGGCAGCTGCAGACACACTTTTCGTTTAGATGAGCTCCACCATCATTCTCGGTTCTTGCGTTTGCTCATTTTCCGGCTCCAGAGAAGGTTGGCGTGTATTGACACCTGTGTCCGAGGAAAGACTGAATTGAGTGCGGGACTGGGGCTCACTGGGAGTAGTCGACCGGCGAAATCAGGTTGAAGGCCTTGGTGACCACGTTGATGTAGTTGTTGTCCTCCAGGAATTGGAGCACCTGGACGGCAGGGGCCAACCCGATCCCCAAGTCCCCAACAATCCAAACGCACCTTCTTCATCTGCTGGCGGTGGAACCGCTCGGGGTCGCGCGCAATCACGAATACCGGGTAGCGCACCTGCGGAACCCAATTGGGACGGTCAAAGGGGACTGGCGGGAGTGCCGTTACTTACCCAGTTGGACACGACCGCGTAGTCGTACTGGTTGTACTCGTTCAGCGGGCCCAGCTTGATCACCCAGAAGGGCTCCGCGTCGGGCGAGTTGCTCGAGTGAAGCAGGAACTGGCCCGTGTCGCCCGCCTTGAAGCCGTAGCCGAGCGAGAACCGGGGCGGCCCGGCGGCATTGCCCTCCCGGTAGAACTTTAGGATGGTGAACGTCGCCGAGTAGGTGTTGTTGGTGAGCGCGCCAAAGTGCGAAACGGTGCACGCCTCGCGGATCACGTGCGGCGAGTTGATCACCTGCACATTTTCCATAATCCATCTACCGTATCCCAAACGTTCAGTGCGCACCTGAAACCATCGACCCATCATGCGCGCGACGTCCACATTCTCGGCGGCCGGGTGCACTGCGCGGAACACATTCTTCGCCAGATTCTTGGTGGCGTCCTTGGGTAGCAGGCGCGAGATGGAGGAGCCGAGTAGGGTGTTTGTGGGCGGGATCATCTGGGGCACCAGCTGGCCCACGATGTAGTTGAAGTTGCTCAGCCCGGGGATGGTGTTCACTCCGGGCACGGTGGGCGCATCCTGGGGGCCGGCAAAGCCGGGCACCGGGATCGGCGCCAGCCCCGGGATCTGGCCGCTGGCCAGTCCGTGCAGGTCGATCCGGTTCGAGGCCAGGTCGGCGCCAAGGGACTCGAACCCGTCCGTCTGGTAGAGTGCGGGCGGCGGCTGTCGCCGGACCTCCCTCTGCTGCTGCGCGTTTCCGGCAACACCGAGTCGCTCCAGCAGCGAGTTGGTGAACGAGGTGGCCTTGTCCACCGTCTCCTTGTCCTTGTCGGACAGTTTGAACTGGGACGGAAGGTCGTTGCTCATCGGCTGAAACAGCGGAGCCGAGTCGGATGATGCCGCGCTCGGCTTGGACGGGGGCTGGTCGGGCTGACGCGGAATGCGCGCAGACCGCTCGCTGTCCAGGTCGAACTGTGCCCGGTGGGACTGGTAAGGGCAATTGGCGGTGCACACAAACCTGGATCAGACTGACGTTGGCAAGGCAAGGGGCTGACAGCAGCAGCAGCGGCCAAACAGCTGAGAGCAGCATCCGGCGTCGGCAGAAGGGGACCACCATTGGCTGGTCTTTGGGAACGGGAAGGTTCAATATATCGGATGGGCGGATTTAAAGAGTTCTGGCACAACAGGGGAGCCTTTTTGGGCGCTCCACTGCGGATTGTTGTGCGACAATAAAAATGGGGGATGAGTGCGCGCGGCATTTGGGATTCGCTCTTCCCCGCTTTTGTGCGGAGTGGGCGCGAGAGGGAAGAGGGATGGACAGTGGCGATTCGGGCGAGGGCGTTGTTGGACGGGAACAATCGAAGTCGGTCATCACAAGCATTCCGCCAGCGCCGAGGAGAAAAGTGGAGCAAAGTGGCGGGGATGGGCGGGAAGGGACGTCGAGGAGCAGCAATAGAAATGGAATTGAATTGAACGAATTGAGCGGTGCAAATTGCAAAATGTGCCACAAAGTGCACAGAAGTTGCGTAAGAGATGTGTCGGTTCCGAGAACAAATAGCGGAGAAAGGGCGGAAGCAATAAGCCCCCCAATCACGGGAAGTGGACTGAGAAGTGGGACAAAGCCAGCACACAATAATATATATTATATATGTATGCTTGGGACGAAGGGACATCGCCACATCTGCCTATGTCCGGGCACATACATGTCATCATTGTTTCCACAAAATTTTCTGAATGAGATCGACCTGATTTTGATGGTATTGTTTTTTTCAATAAAAATATGTAGAAAAATAGCGCGGTTACTATTAGTTAGTATTAATCAGTAATCACGTAATCAGGTAATCACCTCTCTCACTTTTTTTGTCAAAATGTTCATCAGTCGGCACAAATGCATGCATGACCTTCTTCCATCACGACAGTAATTTCTAATTTCCCATTTTTTGCCGTCATTCTTTTTTCTTTCGAAAATAGGGATAATTGGCCCTCTGGGATCTGGGCACATGGTCTTCGAATAATTGGAGGGCAGCCACCCACACTCTTGTCCCGGATCCAACAAACAAGGAACGGAAGCGATTCATTCCCCTGTCCAGATGGAACTGCTCCTGTTCGACCGTGCCGGCTTCCAGCGGCTGTACAACTGTTCCGCGTACAGGGTCGACCAAATCCCGCTGGAGAAGCGACAGGACGTGCGTGAGTGGATGGAAATGGAAACCTGGCCCCTCACCCAAGTGTTCAGTGTGCGGTCTGTTCTTCATCGTGATGTTCGTGGTGTACGAGATATTCTACCTGCCCTGTCTGGTCTCCATCTACAAGCACATCGACCAGGCCTGCTACAAGTTCATGTTCTTCATCGGCATCGTCGACGTGATCTGTCTGCCCATTTGCGCGCTGCTGCACGGCTACCTGGCCATCACGGGGTGACACTCCTACTCCTTCCATCATCCGTCGTTCTCCCTCCAAAGTGTCGTCCTCCGTTCAGAGCCGTCTTCTGCTCCCATCCAACACTGATCTACGTGGCCGGCGCATTTGGACTGTGTGCGTTCCCCGATCCCTCGGAGTGACTCTTTTCGCTGGCTTTGCAGTCTTCTGGGTGATCGAGAGCAGTGCGGACATCATTCTGGCGGTCAACCGGTGCGTGGAGACCATTTCCCCGGTCTGGGGCGAGAGACTGTACAAGGGCAACCGAGCCTGGCTGTGGCTGCTCCCGCCGCTGGCGTACGGACTGTACATCCTGTTCTTCACGATGCCGGTGCTGTTCTCCGGCCTCTACTTCGCCTGGTTCTTCAACCCGCACGTCGGCTACCTGGACGACTTCGGCACTGTGGTGACTCGATTCCGGCGCCCCCGTGTCCTCAGTCCCCTTTCAGTACAACAACGCGTTCCAGAACTTCCACAACTGGCTGGTGTTCTTCGGCCTGACCGGCGCCTACCTGCTCTTCACCGTCGTGTTCTTCGTCCGCTCCTCCCGCGGGGGCAGTCGCACTTCGCTTGCCCAGAAGATGGTTTCCAATTTCCGCACTCTCACGCCCCTCCCTAATCTGCGCCTTTGTCCAGTCGTTCCTGCAAGTACTGGCCATTTCGGCGGTGAACACCGTGTGCGGGCTCATCTATATCTACATGCAGTTCTTCCGCATCTCCGACCTGATCATCTACGTGGCCTCGTTCCTCTGGGTCACTGCCCACGGCCTGCCCTGCCTCATCTACCTGGGCATGAACAAGACCATCCGCAACGACTTCTTCGCCCTGTTCGGCTACGCCCGGGTGCACCCCAGTGTCACCCTGCCGCAGCACCGCAGCGGACTTTCGTCCGCAAAATTCGGGACGGCAGCTCCGTCCAACCACCAGCACACAATGCCAATGCACTGAAGGGAGGGAAGGAAGAAGAGAGAGGACTGGACTGGACAATGGAAGCAGAATCGAATGTTCGGAATCGCATCGGAAACAGTATGATCGATTGGTCGAATGCCACGATAAGTGTCAGTGTTGCTCCTGCCCCTCTCGTTGCTTCGCCACCAACAGCACGTGCATTCTGGCGCTCCCTTCCTCTGCTTCCCCCTCCTCCTCGTCTCCTTCCCCTTCCTCGTCGCACTCCTTCAGCGAGCTGAACAACTCCATTCTGCTCCCATCGTTGGCCAGCGGCTCGGAGGCGTACACCGCCGTTTGGGTGCCCTCGGCGGGGATATGTGCGGACATGCCCAGCTGGAGAGCGGAACCGTTGCACACACGTCCGGAGTCGCGGGGGACGCAGCTGCAAGGCACCGACCAATCTACACGCCTCACCGGGGGACTCAGTCCTAATACCTCCCGCCCAGGCAGTTTGCCGAGAGCAGCTGCTCCCTCCCGGGGAAGGGCTGGGCAGCGTACACCAGGTACCAGAGGCTGCTTCCGTTCTCGCGGCGGAACCTGCCCTCGAAGAACGGGAACGGCACATAGCCGCGCGGGAAGTTGACACTGGCCTCGCCGCTGAGCAGATGCTGTCCACCCGAGGCCCACGCCTTTGGCCTCGATCCGCGCAAGTTGCCTATCGCCACCAGGAACCACTTTCGCGGGAACTGGTGCGCGAGCACGTTGAACAGGTGTCGAGCCAGCTCGTCATTGTCGCGCAGGAACACGCCTTCCGCCCGGAGCACAATGTCCACCGCCCGCTGCACGTGGTCGGGGAAGATGAAGATCTGGGGAGGTAGGGGAGGAAGCAGTGGACACGCATGGGAGAGTCCAGTTACGGGGATTCCTCCGTGCGTCGACCCCGGAGTAGTCCCGCATCCACACGGGCCTGGCAACAAAGGGCCTCAGCCAATCATCCCCACTTCTGCTGTTGGTCGGTTTACCGTTCATTGTGTTTTCCTGTTGCACCGAGGGACCGTGGCCTCCTCCGCCCTCCGCATGGGCGGCATGTTCGGGGCCAACATGGTGCCGCCCGTGGTCATGGTGGAAGCCGCCATGGTGGTGTTTGGCCTGAGTGTGCGGAGCAAAGAGCACAAGGAACGCGAGTGGGAGAAGGGACAGCAGAGAGCGGCAAATGCCCATTTTGAGTGGAATGGAAGGTATCGGGGGGAAACGCGGTTGATAAATGGCTTGTTTTGGACAACAACGCCACTTGATAAGGGCCGGCAGAGAAGCGCACATCGGCCGAGAAATCGGCGAACAACAAGATAAAGGGGAGGGAATAAGCAACTCGCACTGTGTTTGGACGCGACAATTGGACGATTTCCGGGTGAACTTTGATGGCTGGGACATTTCGAATGCCCAGAAGTGCAATTAAATCAGAGCCAAGTGCCCAGTCCGACTCTGGTTGTGCGCAAAAGCAAAACACAGCACACGCCCAAACGGGCGCTACTGAAGGGTGTGCCGCAAGGCGAATCGCAAATTGGGTTTGCCACTCCCTGCAGATGCATTCGCACGGGACAGTTCCACCTGCCCACTCCCCTCACTCAACTCTGGTGCAAAATGGGCACCTAATTCGACTCCCACCCCTACCCTCAGAGCAGTGCGCCGTTCCTCCGCCGCCCAGCGCCAAATGCAGATGCAAATGGCCAGTCCCCAGTACAGCTTGTGCGTCTACGCGCTGGTTGTGGCGCTGCAGGTGCTGTCCGCCCTGGGCAACGGCTTCATCGTGTGCCTGTTCCGCGCCAGCTCCACCCTCCGCAAAAACACCTCGCTTCGTCTGGTGCTGGCCCTGGCCATCTCCGACCTGCTCTTCGCACTTCTCTCGCTGCCCTACGCACTCAACTACATCATTGCCTGGTCGCCCGACCAGCTCAACTACAACGGCCTTGCGGTGGTAGCCCTGGCAGCCCCGTTGGCCCTCCAGTTCAAGCTCAACCTGATTCTGACCAGCGCCATCGCCGTCGACCGACTCCAGGTTGGCTGTGCAAAAGCGTTGACCATCTCGGGTTTAGGCGATGCGCTGGCCGCTGCTCTACCGGAGCAAGTCGCAGTGCGCCTACGTTGGCGGCGCAGTCGCTGTGGGCCTCGGTCTGGGCGCAGTTGACGTGTTTCTGCAGAACTTCTGGAGTCCGGTTGCCTGGAACCCGGGCTGCGGGGCCGTCGGCTGCTTCTCGTCGGCCGGCTTCCTCGTCTACTGGGGAGGCAGCAACATGGCGCTGAACGCGCTGATGCTAGGGCTGACCCTGAGGGTGTCCCTCGAGTTCGCCAAGTTCCGCCGCAGTTCTGTGGCGATTGCCCAGCAGAACAGCGGGGACAGGAAGGCGCACAGCAGCTTCGTCCAGGCAACCAACTATTCGGGTTTTGTGCAGCCCAGACCCTCTCCTTCCCTTGCAGACCTCCCGCCTGTCCATGGGCGTGCTGGCAATCTCGGTCGTATTTTTGCTGATCCCGTCCACTTGCGTGAGCGCTTTCGAGGTCCTCGGGCTTCCGATCTTCGCGCTGGTCGGTCCTTTCTACATCGTCGGTCTGCTGCTGGCCGGCCTCTGCAACTCCGTGGTCTACATTTGGCTCCACGTGGAGCTGAGGGCGGCGGCCAGGAAGACGCTGTTCCGCGCCCAGGGCCTCACCAACACGGCGGGAACGGCAGTCGCGGCAGTGGCCAGGGTGGAGACGGGTCGGCAGGAGACTCTCCGGGTGGAGGCTCGCACTCAGGCGTGGGCTGACTCTAATAACAGCGGCGGAGCAGAACCCCAAAACAGAGACCCATTCTGATGACCGACGACAGAGGAATGGGTGTTCGATCGATTCAATGCGTTTAATGTTAACCGGAATAATTCAGTCGCATCTCGTTCTGTCCACATTGATGTTTGTTTATGCCCTGTTGCGCACACTTTCGATCTCGCCCAATTGACGCTCAAGGCTGTGGAGGACCTTAAAATTGGCGCCCAAAAACCAAATTGTCCCATCATTCGCATCTTTTCCCCGAACATGGTTAAAATGTCGCCTGTAATCTTCGTTCTTGTCGCGTTGTTCAATCTCAGCTCTGCGAATCCTGCGCATGAGGTACTTAACTAAAATGAACAAAATGAGCACAGATTGCCCATGATGATACTGTGGTGCATTCTGTCGTTGTTTGTGTGTAGATGCGCCGCAGGGACACTTGGGTGGATTTGCTGGACGGGCTGGTGAGAGTGCACGTGCCGACCCGCAACGAGCTGAGAGTGAAGGCACTCTCGCTCAGACAGAATCTGACTCTGGTTCAAGTGGGGGGGAACGGACAGAACGCCACAACAGCGGCAACAAAAACGGCAGTGCCAGAGAACAAGAACAAGAAGAAAGGCAAGAGCAGCGGAAAGAAGACGGCTGGGGTGGACGCCAAAAAGCCGTCGGTGGGGGTGCACATCGGCAGTTTGGTGGACGTGGAGATTTGACGCGACCGATTCAATCGATTGTGTCAGTGCATTTGGGTGAACAGAGTACGCGATAACCTTTTACAGTTTTACACAAAGTTTCAATGTGAAAAGCAAATAGTAAATATTAAATACTACTGTTTAAATATCCTTTCATTTGGCGGTTGTTCTCTTTGTCATCTGTCATCCGCAGTGCGAGCTGTTTTCGAGACTGGAGATGGACGATTCCCGTTGAGGCACTGTTTGGCGAAATGTCAACACTTTTTAGGAACAACAAAGTGCCCACTCCCACCGTTTTGGCACTTTTGGCACGTTTGGGGGCAGGCCAACTCAATGAGCAGTTGCAGTTTCTGGAAAGTGCTGGGTTGCTCTGGAACGCCAAAAGGGCGCGTGAACGGCGTTATTTGACTGTCCCTCCCTCCCACTTTCGCATCCCATCGGCAGAGTCAGCGGATCGGCCTTTGCGCCGCCGAGTTGATCGAAGTGCGCCTGCAGATCGCGCAGTTCGGAGTACGACTCCAGGGCCAGCCCACGCTCCAGCGGCCCACTCATGAACGGACAGTAGCCGGACAAGCGCCCACAAAACGGCAGCTGGTCCGCGCACTCAGCTCAAATAATGGGACGATGCAGGGCCTCTGCCGAGTCCTTCGCTTGCCTGTCTTTGTGCGAGCGGCGAACGCCCTGGCCGGCATGAGCAGCGAGGAGGCACGTCGCCCGACACCGAAGTACTCCACCAAATTCTGGCGGGCCAGCTGCAACGGAAACAGTCTTAACATAATAATACACTTGCCATGCATTGCTTTGCCTTTTTGGTGGTCAGCTCGATGAACTCGTTCTCGGTCAGGTTGCGCATCTACCAATCCATTTTCCAGTTCGACATTTTTTAGGAATTTAAATTTTAAATAGCATACCACCAGGGGGCCGTCCGGCGGCAGGGCCGACGACGGACCGCCCGCCTCGCCGCCCTCGTCGTTCTGCGTCTGTTCGGGTGCGCACTTCACATAGCGGCCGTCGTCCTTCTGGACCACTTTGTTCAGGGGCAGCAACTTAAGCGCCAATTCGGGGATTTTGCGAACCAACTACTAGAATAGAATGCCTCGTTTCCATTGATGCACGCTGAAACAACGAAAGGCAAAATGCATGGAGAGGGGAAAGCGAGACTGACCGAATGTGCGGATCTCGCTCCGCGCAATGCTCCCGTCCGGGTTGAACGCCCACGAACACCTGGATGCGGTTTGGACACCGAACACCTTGATTGGGGTCCGCTCACCTCTTCATGTTGTCGCCGTCGCGCCACACCTCCATGAAGCGCTTGAAGCGTTTGTCGGGCAAATCGCATCCAACTGGGACCAGGGTCATTCAGCTAATTGTTCTCCCACCGATTCCGCTGAAGAAGGTGAAGTTGTCGTTGTCCACGCAGAGGGCGGGCGTCACCCCGTCGATGTACTTGACGTCGCCCACCAAAGTGAGGTCGCGACTCTGGATGAAGCAGCCTTCGAATTCAGAGGGGCATTGCGCAATTGGGCGGCTGCCACTTGCCCTGCTTGATAATCTGTCCGTGCGAGCACACGTAGAGCGAGCGCCGGGACTGGCTCTCGAAGGTGGAGCCGTGCTTGTGCACGTTTCCGTCGGACTCGCAGTCAATGTCTGGGCGGGGGAGTGGAGCATTTATTTGCATATTTGCCGCCGGAACAGACAATCCTGGGTGACGTTGATCATCCGGCAGCCCTCCTTGAAACGGCGGCACTGCGTCCACTGGCCGGCCACCTGAGCGAACCGGGACACCGCCAGCTCCTGTCCGTTGGTGGCGCCGCAGCCTCAAACGGACCCAAAGTCCCCCGCCGCTTTGGACTCCAAACCGGTGCACTTGAGGCGGATGTCTCCCTCCTCGTGCAGACAGGCCACGATCTCGTACTTCTGCAGCTGCGAGCGCAGCGCCCGCCGCGGGAGCTCCACCAGGGTGAAGTCGCCCTCCACCAGCTTCTTGTCGTCCGCCAGCACACAATGCGACCCTGAGGCGCAATTTGCAAAGCGGACACTGGGACTGGACGCACATTTGTGGACGACCTTCTTGGCGAGGAACTCGTTGCCCACACACTCCACCGACGTGAATTGCTCCTCCTGCTCCGACTTCTGGTCGCGCTCGGTGGGCGGCCGCGTGTAGAACTCGCCGACCCGGACCAACTTTCCGTCGTGGTCGACGCAATCTGAACCGGTGGGGTCCCCTCTGGGCCGCCAGGGTCTGGGCCCTCACGTGTCACTTTCAGGGCCACCGCGTTCGCGTTCGCGTTGACGCACTCGTAGCGGAAGTGCTTGGTGGTGTGTGCAGAGCCCGGCTCAATCACCGTCCCGTCGTCCTTGTTCGACGGCACACAGCCTTGGACGTCGAGATCACTTGACCCGCATGGAGACACCCACCCACTGGCCTGCCCACCAACTGAGCGCCCACACGTTCCCCGAGCACGGTGGTCGCCGCGTCGAAGCTGATCTCAGCGCCGTTGTCCTCCTCCTCCTCCTCCCCCGTGGAGGCGGGCGCTGAAGCTGCTGTGCCGCCTTTGGAGCACTCGTACTGGATGAAGTCTTGCACAAATCGTTCGCCCTGGCGCCCGCATTTGGACTCGTCCAGACTGGCCGAGGAGGCGAGCTGAGGGCGGTGGAGGAGCAGCACCAAGAAGGGGCCGAGGAAGGGCAAATGCATCGGAAATGAAATTGGAACGGCTGAATGTGCTTCCAATTTGGCGATCGAACGGATTTAAATTTGGAAATGGGTGAGAAACGGAGGGAGGGGAAGACCGCAAGGGCGGAGGCTCAGAGGTCAATGGGAGGGGAGTGGGGCTGTCGGACGCCAAAATGGATGGATCTGCGCATGCCCTTCATCAATTTCCCCGGTGCCGAAACAAGGATGTGCCCACTTCTGCATCGTTCCCCGGAGCCAATTAAGCCGTTTCCCCGCCACTCTCATTCCCATTGTGCGCATTGGAGTGTCCGCCGAACGAAACAAAATGCAGGAATGGGAAATGGAGGAGAGGAACGAAACAGAAGGGACAAAAGTGCGCGTTTGACGCCGAAGCAACAAACGAAGGACTCTTGTATTTATTTTGCATTATGTCCAAATGAATGGATAATAACAAAACCTTTGCGTTGGCTGAACAATAAATATAATACATTTGAAATTCAAAATTTGGTCTGGGCCTTGCGTTCTCCCTCCTCTTGATTTATCTCTCAGTGCCAGAGCCACTTGGCCCTGTGCGCCTGCACGGCGGTCGCCCTGAGCTCCGGCTCGAAGGCCAGCAACGGCGCCAGGAAGTCGCCAAAGGAGCGCGCCTCCAGCAGAGGCCAGCCGTACTTCTCGCTGAGTACGTCGAACAGGGACCATGGGCGCAGCGTGGGAATGCGTAGCAGACGGCCGGACTGCAAATCGGCGGTTAGGGGAGGGACCACAAGAGTGCCCGCCTTGTGGAAGAAGTCGCGCCAGTACTTGCCCCGCTTGAAGATGTCCCCCGGAATGGGCCCCAGCAGCTCACTGATGTGCGCCAAGTGGTCCTCGTCCCGGCTCCACAGCGGGTGCGAGTGCGGCTCAAACAGGTAGTCGCCGGTGGCCAGCTCGAAGGTCTGAACGGCCAGCATGTAGGAGGGCCATGATTTAGCGCAGGAATTGGGCCCAGGGAATGGCTGATGGAAGGGGAATTGGGAATAATCCCTTGTCACTTTTTTGGGGGAGGTGTCACCCAAATATAGTTTTTTCGTTCAGGCCCCACCATGCATGCCACGCTCCAGATGTCGGCCGGCGGTCCGAAGTTGGCGCCGATCAGCACCTCCAGAGCGCGGTACTGGCGCGTCTGGATGTTCTCCGTGTAGTGGTGGAATGTCCAGCACGCGTTGCCCAGGTCGGCGATCTTGACGTTGAGCTCGCCGCCGCGGAAGGCGGTGGCGCCCTCGAACAGCTGGGAGAGGGAGCCGCGCTTCTCCCCCCTGAGGGCCGTCTGAGTGCTGCGCGCACTCTCCGCCGCCATGCGTGCCACCTCGCGCGGGTCCAGCGCCACCAGAACGTTCTCCGGCTTGATGTCCGTGTGGATGATGCGGCACCTGTCGTGCAGGTAGGCCAAGCCCTGCAGCACCTGTCGCGTGATCCGCTTCACCAGAGAAGTGTGCAGCCCCTGGTAGTTGGTCTCTATGATCAGCTTCAGCAGGTTGCACCCAGACACCTGAAAAAGACCCTCCCATCAGCACAACCAGTTCTGGCTATTCTCACCTCGAAGATCATGCAGATGTGTGTGCCGTTAACGCCGATGATCTGAAAGTGCCGAATTCGAACTTGAATCCCAATTTATTTTTTGGATAAGACCAATTCACTGCCAAAGTGGAGCTGCCAATTTTTGCATCAACATACTATGGTAGCTTTTGCACATTTGGAGCGAATCCACTCGCTTCTTCATTAAAGTCGATTCAAACAAATTGTTTTTGGCGTTCTGTCCAAGCTTAAAAATTCCCTATTCCCATCTCTTTTGACCTTGAACGTGTCGAGCAGTTGCACAACCCGTTGTCTGCCCTCGTCAGTCGGGTCCGCATCTCGAACTGACTTCAGCAGGGAGATCTCGTCCATGGCCGCTTAAAAAATCCAGAAAATTTGGAAGCAATCGAAAGGAGAAATTACCGTCTGAGAAGTCTCTGTGCGACTTGACGATTTTCTAGAATGAATAAAATCAACCATTTTCCCGAATTTCTGGCGGGTTCCACTCCGCCATTTTAATTTTTAAATTCTATTCATCATTCCCTACCAGAGCCACATAGCGCTCTGCCTCATTGGTGGTTGCCGCGTCCGAGCACATCCAAACGGTCGAGAACTGACCCCAGCCCAGTTTGCGCAAAGCCAAGTAGCTGGAACCGCAAAATCGTTAATGGAATTGAATGACATTTTGCATGTTATTGTCCTGATTGCTCAAATTGTCGGAAAGTGCTTGGCGCCCAAAATGACATCAAACAGGTATCATCTCCCCCACCCTTAGAATTCGCTGATTTTCACATAGGTATGGGGGGCATATCAAATTCTACAAAATTTAAAAGCTGCTAAAAATAAAATCAAAACACATAACTTTGTTAAGCTATTCGTTGCTTTAATTTGAAATGCAATTTGTCTCATTTTATTACCGACGGTTGAACAGTTCGCCCAGTCTGACGGGGTGATATCCGCCTCGGCGGTACTCGCGCGGGTCCTCGTGGTCGCCGTTCACGTCGTTCAGCACAAGGTGGGCGCACGGGTCGCGCAGGAAGCTGGCCCCGCCGATGGCCACCGTGGTCTCCATCTCGAGCAGATTGCGCGCCTTCTTCGCCTGTTGGGGCTCCTTCGCCTCCTTCTCCCAGCCGCGCTTCTCGCCCAGCGGCCTCTGCTGCAATTGCTCCGTTGGGGCTGGCGGCGGCCTCCGGTTGGTGAACACGCCGTTGCGCAGCGGCTCGGGTTGGGGAAGGACTTGCTCCTTCTTGTCGAACAATTCCACCAGATTGCGCGACAAGCAGTTCACCTGGAAAGGGCTTTCGATGGATCCCTCGCTTCTCCCCCAGTTTGTGCCCAAATGACCTGTTTGTCCAGGGGACTTGGCGTCGGCGAGAACACATTGGCCATCGGGGCAATCAGGCGGGTCAGTGGTGAGTTGGCACGGTGCGGAGGCGGTGCAAACACGGCGGCGGAGGAGGAGGGCCGCTGCTGGGCGAGCATATTCTGCAAAAAGTGACGAAAGTGATGCGACCGGGCAATCTGCCGCTGGCCACCCGATCGCCTCCAAAAGGCGGCGGCGGACACCAACTGGCCGTTGGACTCTGTTCGACTGCCGCCCATTATAATTACTCACCTCTCTCTGCTGCTCTCGCTCCCTGGCCATTTTGTCCTCCTCTTCCCTCTGGCGCCTTGCCTCCGACGGCCACTTGAGCTCGGCCATCATCTGCTGGCCGGACGGCCTCTTTGTCGCGGGCTGCTGCGGTTCGGAGGTGGCCATCGGCTGGACAGCCGCCACGGGCGTTCTCTCCCTGTCCGGTTCTCGCCCTTCTTCACATTGCTTTTGTGAATAATTGGCTCCCGCCTGCGGCTGCCTCGCCCTGCCCGTCTCGCTGTTCGCGCAAGAGGCGTTGGAGACCACACTGGCGCGACGCATTCGCTCAATCTCCCGCTCCACCACCGATATCTCGGACTCGTCGTCCGAGTACTCCTCCTCCTCCACCTCCTCAACCTCCACATCCTCATCTTCGTACTCGTACTCGTACTCATCATCCGAGGTCTCACTATTCGCCAACTCATCCGCTAGAGTCTCCAGAACGGACTCTCGCTTACCTTTCTCCACGACCAATTCCTTCTTTGCCTCCTCCTCTGTCCGTCTAAGTTCTTCTTTTGCCTCTACCTCCTTCCTGCTCTTCTCTACCTCCAGTTCCCTCTTTCTCTCCTCCTCCCTCTTATCCGCTTCCATCTTCAGCTTCAGTTCTTCCTCTCTCCGCTTCATGTTTTCTGCCTTCTTCCTTGCCTCCTCTTCCCTTCGTTTTGCTTCCTCTTCCAATATCCTCTTTTCGCCCTCCCTCTTCTTCATCTCTTCTGCTTCTTTTCTTATTCTCTCTTCCAACTCCCTCCTTTTCCCTTCCTCCACTTCCTTCTCCTGCTCTTCCATTTCCCTCCTCAGCGCCTCTTTCATCTGCTGGTTCTTTACCGCATGAGCAGATGGCTCTTCCAGGGCATCACAGTACAGGGAGACGGAGTCCTCATTTGGACAGAATTCGCTCTCGCTCTCTGCACAGATTGTGTCAACGTTTAGTTCTTCCCCTCGCCCACCTGGCTGTGATTCCCTCAACTCCAGGCACTCCTCTGCGACCCCTTTTGGGACGAACTGCTCTTCCTCTTCTTCCTCTTCCTCATCTTCGTACTCCCACTCTTCCTCCTCGTCCTCGTATTCCTCCTCTCCCTCCTCCGCTTTCTCTGCACTGGCTGGCGCGTGTTCGGCCACGAACCGTTCTTCTCTGCCCCTCTCCTCCGCCGACAGTTTCTCCAGCCGAACGCGTATCTCCTCCGTTGCACTCCTCAGCAGCGAGCCAATCACCCTCTCAACCGTCGCCCCAATCGGGCACAACGGGGCCGCCTCTGAGTTCTCTCCCACCGAGTCAATCTTCGACGGAGGGCTCAACTCGCGTGGCGACAGCGTCTTGTCTGTGGCCGCAGTCGGGGGTCGGAGATGCAGAATCTCCTCCACGCTGGTCTCGTAGTCTGCGTCCGTGTCCGAACAGTCGACGCCCCTCCCGTCCAGAATGCTCCCGTCCTCGCTGATCAGGAACTCCGCGAAGGCGTTGGCCTCCATGAACAGCTCGTCGTCCGTCTCCTCTTCCTCCTCGTCCTCACTGTCCCCCTCCTCTTCCTCGGATTCGGTTCTCTCTTCCTCATCCTCTTCTTCCTCCCCATTCCTCTTCTGGCTGAGCTTTGCCAATTCGGGTATCCTCAGTTCCACACTGTGCCGCTTCACCTCCAGCTTGCCCTCGTTCGCCTCCGCCTCCTCTTTCCGCCGGATCGCAAAATGTCCGAACCATTTTCCGATGGAGAGTACGAACATTTGGGGAGGAAGCGAGGCTAAAAGGCGCAATGAACTGATTGGCGAGCAAAGGTCGAGACGAAGAAAACCACTGTTTTGCGCACTCAGCCGGAGAGCGGTGACAGTGACGCCGCAATGACACGCGCAAACACGCCCCGAGAGAGGAGAGGGATCAAATTTCAATCGGAAACGTGCAACGAGCAGGAGGAAAGTGGGGAGTCTGGTCAAAAAGTAAAGTTAGCGGCCGACTGATCTGGCCGGGATGGACTGGCCCGGGACCAGATGATGGGCAGTGTAAGTAATTGCTTCGCCCGTTGACGGCGGCCAATACCCCTGCCAATTGCGTAAAACAAAGGCCGACAACAAGTGGGAGGTGCGACCGACTGACTCCCCTTTCGCCTCCCCGGCCCGGTGCACAACAGATTGCTCCCCAATGCCCGTCCATCAACTTTTTCCCCACCGCCCCCGGCTGTCGCATCAGCCCCTTCTTCCCTCGCTCGCTTTCCCTCCGCCGACCGCCTGTCGTCTCTCCACTCCACTCTCCCCCATTTCGGCGCGACAATTGATCGGCTGGCCGAGTCCGCCTTTTGCCAGGCCCAAATGTGCCCCCGAATCAATCTGATGGACTCAGTCAGTTGATTCATCCCAAAAATCGTAGGCGCTCATCAGCTGGTGATGATGATGGATGCACCAGAAATGGCGGCTAGGGAATGTGACGGAGCACTTGGGGGAAGCCATTGGGCGATCAGTGTCAGTGGGTCAGTCAGTCGCTCTTCTGTTTGCTCTGTTTGGCGCCCACCAGGTCAGAGTACACTTTCGCCATTTTGGGCTCGTTGTAGACGGTGAAGATGACACTCTTCAGCTGAAACAGATCACCCAGATTACACGAGATTGTTGCAGCTGGCCGACCTTCTTGCCCTTTTCCACCGCATTCTTGGTCAGCCACTTGAACACCGCCTCCACCCCAATGCGAGCCGCCTTCGTGCGCGTCTGCTCATCTGCCTCCGGCGGCATCATCTCCGGAAAGGCGACCGAGGACACGGCCCTCTCGGCAGCCAGATCCAGCACCCGCTTGAAGCACTCGGCCAGCTTGTCGCTGTCCTTCTGCGTGCGCAACTCGTTCGGCGGCACAGTGTGAATCACTCCTGTTGAGCGGGGTCGGACAGATCTCTTTGGAATTGCCCACTTTTCGCGAAGTACTTGTCCCGGATGTCGAAGCTGTCCGTGTCCACTGCGTCCCCCACGGTCAGCTCCCTGTTGGCGGTCAACCCGCGCAATTTCGCTGCTAAACCGGAGCCCGCCGCCTCCGCAATGCGGACACTCGGCCCATTGCCGGTGTTGCCGCTGCGCTTCTTCGCCTCCTGCTCCAGCGCTGTCCACTTTTGCGAGTCCGCCACATCACTGAGCCATTGCGCGATCTCTGATCCGGAGAGTCGCTACCTCTGTCCGACCAAATTCCCCGTCCTACTCTTTTTTGCCTCCGCGCTCTCCGCCCTCTGTTGCGGTCGGTCGCCGTCGATCAGCCTGCTGAGTGCGTTCAGACGCCGCTGCACGTTCCGCTGGTTCAGCATTCCGAACGGGCCGAGGTCGACCAGGTCCAACAACGAGTTGGCGGCGCGCACCTGTCGGACGGCCTCAGCACCCGTAGCGGGGAGTGCCTTCACCTGGGTGGATAGACCTGCCGACCGACAGAGGTTGCATTCGGTGTTCCCCCACAAACTCTTTGCGTTGAGCGGGTCCACGATGGCGACCGCCTGTGCTCGAACGATGTCCCCCTGCTGGGTCTGGACCTGGGCCACTGCCGCGTCCCCGCCCCCGTCTGCTCCCGCCCCCTCCTCCCCGCCGTCGAATGAGTCCGCCGCCTCCTGGTTCAGCTTCCGGCGTAGCCTGGCTGCCGTCACCGCCCTCAGCGGGAACAGGTCCTCCTGCTCGGCCGCCCTCCCCCGATTTGTGGTGCACAGCACGGCAAAGCTCAGTCTCCGCTCTGATGCCCCCTTGAACAGACGCGCAGTGCAGCCGATGCGCTGTGCGCGAAAATCGACCAACTGGGAATGGGAGTGGGGTGCGACTGTGCGCCAAACGCGAGTTCGGAGAGCTCAAACCTCTGCGGGCACTCTCCGCTGCGTGGACTTGCGCACTCGGCACTGGCCACTGGCCCTTTCGCACTCGACGTGCGAGTGCAGCACTCTGAGCAACGCCGTCCTCACGCCCAGGGCCAGGTTTGGCCCAACCCCGTCCACGGGTGTGCTCAACGTGATGGGCGACGCCTTTTCCGCGGTGAAGCTGACCCCTCGCACCTGGGCCGCCAGTCGGTCGTCCCAGACCAGGGCCCTGAACGTGGGGCCCATCCGTTTGCGCAGTCCGTTAATTTCGCCCAGCGCCGAGCGCCACACGTTGCGCGTTTGGGGGCGCAGCTCGTTCTCGAACGTGTACAGGAAGGGCCCAACCGAATCGGCCCATAACGTTGCACCCGGGGACTCCCCGTTGGCCTCATCATTTTCCGTCCCACTGGGCCAGTATCTGCCACCACCGTTAGCGTTGTCGTTTTTGTCGTTGTTCCTCCTCTCCTGCTGCCTCCTGCTGTTCCTGTTCCTGTTCCTGGGCGTCGTTCCCCCGTCCTCCTCCTCCTCGAACAGCGCATTCAGCTCCGCCCCGTAGCCGTCCGCCTCGTCGTCCCATCGGTAGTTGGCGCCGTCGCCCCTCCCCTTCCGCCCCCCAAACAGTCCCGCCGTCCCAAATCCCTCCTCTTCCGAGTCGCCCTCGCCGGAAAATGAGGCGCAGACAAATGGCAGCCCAATGAGAAGCAGCAGAATCTGTCGTCGCATTTGGGACCGGGAAAAAGAGTGAATGCGGGTGGGGACTTTGGGCAGCCCAATTAATTGCATTCTTCACTGGGCGACTGTGCAAACTTGTGCCTCTGCCAAATTCAGCCGAGCCGGGGTCCAAATCCTAAGATGGGCAGAGCAAACAAAACGGGAATTCTCATTCAGAATATGCACAAATGGTGACGAATTCGGACACCGAAGGCGACTGGGCGACTTCTAAGTTTGTGTTTTTGATTCTTCTATGTAAGTAAAGTATAATGTGGATATGACGAGCCAAAAATAAAATGTGAACCATTGGATTGAAAAAACGATCACCGCACATAATATATTCTCTCCAGTCCTCAATAGTTGCGTCCGCGGATCTTGTCCATCACCCGTCCGACCACTCCCTTGCGCCGGTGGTGCTGTTGGTCGTGGTGGTGGCCATAGCCGTGGTGGCCTCTGCGGTGGTGCCCGCGCATTTCGCTGGACGACGACGAAGAGTGCTTCTTGTGCCTACCCCATTTGGGACTTCGCTTCGCGCGCAGAACGCTTCAACCAGGAAGGAAGGAAGTTTGTCCGCTTGGCGGCGAATTGTGTTTTACTATGTACCTGTCCCCGGATGGCTGCTGGTCCGCCGCACAGAGGGCGCCAACGAAGAGGAGGAGGAGCAGGAGGAACGGGAAAAACCGCATTTGGGAACACAAAATAACCGTTGGAATGGGGGAATGGGGAAACAGTCCTCTCCTCAGCTGATAAGGGTTTGGACACGCCAAATTGTTCTTCGGCCCCAGTCCCGTGACTTTCGGCGGAAAAAGACGATCGAAGTGTGAGAAAGGGTTTGGGTCCTTTTATCAATCCGGAGTTGCCCGGAATCGGATCCAAACTGGCTGAGTCGGCATTTGTTTTATATTCGGTTTGGTCACTTGTTGATTGGCACCACTCCGGTCCCATTTCCGCCGTTCGCGTTGCTGTAGATCGCCAAGTTTGGGAAAGGGAAGCTGACGGAGTCCGCGGAAAATGCCGAAATGGCGGCCGGGACGGTCGTCGAGTTGGCGGTGCTGTTCGCTGAAAACAAACCGATTCGGTCTCTCCCCGACAAGGGATCCAACTTTTGGCCGTCGTGGGGACATTGCTGTTGGTCGTCGCTAAATCGGCACTTTCCTCGGACTTGTTCCCCCCTTGCGTACCGTTTGTGGCCGGGACCGAAGTGCTGTTGCCGACGGAAGGGGCTGCGGAGGTCGCGTTGCCTGGCGAGGGAGTGGATCCAGTTGTGTTTGCCCCCGCTCCAGTGGCATTAGCGGAGGTGCCTGTCGAGCTCATGGCCGCGACCGGACTCTGCACGAACAGGTTCTGCCAGGTGCTGGCCAGATTCGTGTTCACCTGGTTGATCGCTGAATCCGGGGTGGGACAGCCATAGGTCCGCCGCCTTACCCAGGGTCGGCAAACCTTGCTGGAAGAGCAGAGTCGCGTTGTTCTGCAGAATGTTCGCCAGACTGTTCACGTCGCTGAGTATGTTCCCGGAGGGGGTCGTCGTCGCTGTGGTGGCTTTGGTGGTGGCTGCTGTGACTGCTGTTGCCGCCCCGGGTGCCATTGTTGTGGTGGTGTTCGCAGACACAGCAATGGTGGCGATTATCGCCGGTGCCGTTGTCGTGGTCGTCACATTCACCGCCATTGTTGTTGGGGTCTTCGTCGATGCGGCAGTTGTGGCGTTTGCCGCGGAAACCGCAACAACTGTGGTGCCATTCGCAGCGGCTACTGTCGTAGCAGGTGCCATCGTAGTGGTGGCATTTCCCGTCGCCAAGGTTGTGCCATTTGCAGCTGACACAACACCATTAGTGGTCGCATTTCCTGTCGTCGCATTCAACGCTTTGGTTGTGGCAGGTGTCATCGTGGAAGTGCCATTTGCGACGGCCACGGTACCAGGTGTCATCGTGGTGGTGGCATTCGCAGCGGAAACAACGGCACCGGTAGTTGTATTGCCTGCCGTCGAATTCGCCGCTTTTGTTGTCGTGGCAGGTGCCATCGTGGTGGCGGCATTTGCCGCCGACGCAGTTGTGTTGACCACAGTGATGGTGGTTGTCGCGGCATTTCCTGTCGAATTTGTCGCCGCACTTGTACTATTCGCTGAGGCTGCCGCCGTAACATTGGAGGCGGCGGACCCTGTTGTGGCGGTTGCGGGTGCCATTGTTGCGGTTGAGTTCGCAGAAACGGTCGACATGTTTCCGGCCGCCGTCGTCACGTTCACGATCTTGGTCGTTGAGGGCGCCACTGTGGTTGTGCTGTTGGCCAAGGCGACCGTTGGTGTCGTGGTGTTGCCGACGACGGCACTCGTCGTGCCGTTCAGCGCCATTGTTGTGGCACCCGTGGAAGAGGCACTCGTGGCATTGCCTGGGGCAGCAGCAGTGGCATTCGCTAAAGAACTTACTGCCGTTGTTGGTGCCACCATGGTAGTTGCATTTGCCGCGGAAGAAGAACCCGTGGTGGAATTTGTCGCGTTGGCCACTGCCTTCATCGTTGTTGGCGCTACCGTTGTCGCCGCTGTAGAATTGGCGGCGGGGGCCACTGTGGTCGCATTTCCCGTACTGCTCGAATTGCTTGGAGCTGCCGTCGAGTTTGCACTCGTTGTCGTTGTTGCATTGCTACTGGATCCCGCCGCAGTCGCATTTGTGCCGGCTGCTGTTGTCCCATTTGTCGATGCGGTTGTTGTGGCGTTGGAACCAGTGGAATTTGCTGCTGCTGTCGTGTTTGTGTTCGAAATGGTCGTTGTATTGTTGGGTGCCGCAGTCGCATTCGTGCCAGTTGCCGCAGTTGAGGAAGAGTTCACCGGGGCTGTGGAATTTGCGGAAGTGGCACTTGCATTCCCTGCTGCGCTCGAATTGCTCGCCGCCAGCACTGCTGCCGCCTTTGTGGTTGTGGGGGCCATCGTAGTTGCCGCTGTTGTGCTGTTTGCGCTGGTCGCATTAGACGCTGTGGTCGTATTATTTGACGCCGTCCCATTCCCACCAGTTGTCGTTGCCGCTGCAGTGGAGTTACTGGCCGAACTTGTGGAATTCGCGGAAGGTGTGCCAGACGCCGTTGAATTTGCGTTCGACATCGTTGTCGTATTGCCTGATGCCGTCGTCGTCGTTGTATTCGTGCCAGCAGAGGTCGTTCCGTTTGTCGATGTTGCCGCAATGGTGGTGTTGCTGCCCGAATTTGTGGCATTTGCTGCTGCCGTCGAGTTTGCATTTGTGGTCGCTGTTGCATTGCCCGAAGTGGTAGTGCCATTCGTGCCAGCTGGGGATGTACCATTGTTTGTCGCTGTCCCATTGCTTGACGCGTTGCCAGTCGCCGGGGCTGGTGTGGCCATTGAATTGACGAGGAAGGCGGGCGCCTGATTCTGAACCGGCAGAGACGACAACGAATTCGCGGCAGAGGAGCTATTGCTCGACGCATTTGTTGTTGCGTTCGCTGAGGTCGAATTGGTGCCAGTGGAAGTGGCCGTTGAATTGGCTGCTGCTGCAGTTTTTGTGCCATTTCCCGCGGTTGAATTGCTGCTCGCAGCTGGTCCAGCGGTTGTTGCCGGAGCCGCAGTGGTTGTGCCGTTGGCCGAGCTAGTTGCATTGCTTGCACTTGAGTTTGCATTTGACGCTGAGGTGGAGGAGTTGGTGGAGCTGGTTGTCGCATTTCCAGTGGAGTTGGTAGCAGACGCTGAACCGACTGTGGTGGTTGTGTTTCCCGACGAAGAAGTACCATTGGCCGGCTTTGGAGTGGTGCTGGCCGTGCTGTTGACCAGCGACTGGACAGCGTTGGCAGTCTGATTCACTGCCGACTGAAGTGCCGCTGACGTCTGGTTTGCGATCGACTGCAGCACTGGCACAGTTTGATTTGCAGCTGATTGCAGCGCGGTGGCCGTCTGGTTGGCAATGGACTGGGCAACTGGCATTGTCTGGTTGATGACGGACTGGACAGCTGCTGCGGTCTGGTTCAGCGCAGATTGGACAATGGGCACAGTCTGATTGGCCGCCGACTGTACGGCCGATGCAGTTTGGTTGACTGCATTCTGCACCGCTGAGGCTGTTTGGTTGGCCAAGGATTGCACCGCCGGCACAGTCTGGTTCACCGCCGCTTGTACTGCCGTGGCGGTCTGGTTTGCCACAGATTGGACGGCCGGACTGGTCTGGTTCAGGAATTGCTGCACCCCGTTGGCCGTCTGGCTGGCCAGAGTCTGTGCCCCTGCCACAGTTTGATTCGTCGCAGACTGGACGGCCGCTGCAGTCTGGCTGGCCAGCGATTGGGCAATCGGGGCAGTCTGATTGGCCACGCTCTGCACTGCGGTTGCCGTCTGATTCAGAACGGACTGCACAGCCGGTGCCGTCTGGTTGGCCAGCGACTGTGCCGCCGCCATGGTCTGATTCGCCGCCGACTGCGCGGCCGCAACCACGCCCTGCAGCACAGAAGATGCGCCCGCGGAAGTGCCATTTGCGACGGACGAGACGGTGCCATTCAGCGGTGCGGTCGTGTTGGCTGTGGAGTTGGTGCTCGCCGAAGATGATGCACTGCTGTTGGCCGACGTCGCGGAGGAAGTGCCATTTCCCCCGCTTGTGGCCATAATAATTGGCAACTGGACTATGGAGCTGGAATTGCCCGAGCTGGAATTGGAGGGCGCTGTGTTCCCCATCGAAAGAACGCTGACAAGGGGTCCAGGGAAGGAAGGAGTGCTACTTGCACTGGTGGTGGTCGCTGTCGTTGTTGCTGGTGTTGAAGTACTGCTCGAATTTGCTGTTGTCGGGCTGGAAGCTGCTGGGGTCGGTGCCACTGTAGTCGTCGTTGTTGTCGTTGTTGATGGTGTCGTCGAAGTGGTCGTCGTGTTCAGCACCGGACTGGCTGTTGTTGCATTGCTGTTGGTCACATTGGTGTCCACAATCAGCTGCAGCAGCGTCGAATTGTACCCGCTGCTGCCCGGCACCAAAAGTGAGGCGTTCACTGCCCGGTTGATCGAACTCGCATTGGTGCTCGCGTTGCCACTCGGGACTGAGGTCGGAGGTGGCCCTGTCGAGTTGGCGCCCGAGCAGAAGTCGCCGTTGTATGTGATGTTTGCCAATCTGGGAAATTAAAATGCGCCGATTAATCAGATTGGGCTTAATTTCTGCAGTGGGGATGAAACATAAAAGATAAAGCTAATTCAGTGGTGGTGATGAACGGACACAAACAAGAGACCCCAAAAAACTTTTGATCGCTTTTTGCTTCTTGTCCGGATATTTTGGAGTCATTCGATTACGGATCGATTACATGGCGAAGCCGCCACTCAGTCCGTTGCTGGAGAAAACGAAGTTGGATGCCTCGATGATCAGCTGAGGGAGGAAGAAAGAACTATGGATTGGTCGTCCAGGGGCGGAGCCTTTCCTCACCTGGAATGGCCCGTTGGACGCGGGAATTGGGATTTGGGCGGGACCGGGACCCTGTGCGGAAGGCCCCCTCTGGCAGTCTGTGCTCCGATTCAGCGGTCTTCCCGCCGGTTGGCAACAGACGGAGAGCACCACAAAAGAGCTGGTCCAATAGCTGACGACGCAAAATTGCGTATGCAGATTATTGCGTGGCGCTCGCCCACTTGAACGAGAGAGTTGCATTGCTGGACTGGCACAGCACCGTGTCGCTGATCAGAGTGGCCACCACAGTTGTGTTCACGGCCCCAGTTGCCGTGATCGCGTAGGTCCCATTCGGCACAATGTTCGTGCCGGTGGTGATCTGCAGCTCATCCACGTCAATTGGCACCGAACTCCGGTACCAGAGCAGTGGCGATGAAGGCAAAATGGCGTTGTGCTGAAAGTAAACGTTAATAGGTAATGTTCCAAATTCAGAGGACTGCTCCTTACCCAGTGGCAGGTGGGACCGAAGTCGACGCAATCCAGAGCCCCCAAACCAGCGGAGACTGGAAGGGGATTCAATTAGAAAAAGTAGAGTCCGGAGAGTAACCATGCCGTACCGTAACGGGCCGTAATTACGGCTTTTTACGGGCCCGTTACGGTATAGCTCCGATCTCTAAGGAAAAGGCGAATGCTGTACCCACCGTGTCTGACGTCGAGAAAGAATAGAAAAAAGGGGGCTAGCCAACAGGAGAAAAAGCGCCGAAACATCGCTGTTCCTCTGGGCCTCCTGTGGTTTATTGTCTCGCTTCGCCACATCTCCAGCCCCAACTCAATCATCTGAGGGAGAATGGTAGATGCACTCAAATCTCATTCAGTAGGGGAACACATCGCGCGCACATTTTAATTGATGTCCAAAACCAAGGGGAAGAACGGGAGACGGGGGTGGGCTCATTAAAACAACGGCGACACGCGGATTACGCGAGTCTGATTGGGCGGCGGGCGATTAGAGTTTGGGGACTGAGCCACGAACCGGGGAAGCTGATTTTTCTAACCAAGGGGAGTGGAGCCAAGGCCAAATGGGTGGAATGCACTTTCGGAACAGGAAGAGGCCGACTCATTTCATCACGTCAGTCACAGGCATAATCTCATTTCGTCGTCTAGGAAAAGTACTTTTCGCGCATTTTTTGTCGAACCTAAGTGCTTGAATTCATCTCAAATAAAATGAAAACAATACAACAATCAACCAAAGACAGAAACAATTATGCACTTATTCAATGAGATCGACAAAACGGCGATTGAATGTCAAAAATGCGCGTCGAGTGGCAACTTCCGGACCGCCGCAATTGTCCAGCTGAATCCGTTTCAGGAACTGGCGAGCCACTCCTCCAGTCGCTGGAATGGCCAGCACAGATTTGGCGGTCCGCGAAAGTAACGGGAACTTCTGCGAATGGATGGAATGGGGTCTCTGTCTACCAGTGGTTGGTGCCTCACCTGCTCATGCTTAGCCCAAAATCCGGTGGCCGTTTCGGCCGCGTCCAGTTGAACCAGAGCGAGGTACTCGATAATCTCCGCGTCCAGTTGGTCGCTTGTTCCGGCCGCCGTTTCGCCCCCTCCCGTCCCGAGTAACGACATTCTTGCTCTGCGCACAGTTCCAAACCCGAACGGAGAGACCACAATGTCCGCCGCCTCCACGGACGGAGGACGACTCAGCGCATTCGGATCGGCTACGAACTTTTTCACAACAGCCCGAACGGCTGCGATCCCCCGCTGTCGCTGCTCCTGGAGCAAATAGGCCACCGTTGGGTCCAGCATGGAGGCGCACAGGAACAACGGGAATCGGTCGTCTTGGCTGCCGGAGTGGAACACGTCGGAAAAGTTGTGCTTGACGCGTTCGATCAAGGACGATGTGATCGATGGAATTTGTGTGAAGTTCTGGAATAAGCAATCATCGATGTTTGGAGTAAACTTGGATCCAAAAATAGCTCACCTGAAGAGTTGCGAGGAGATGAAGCAGTCCGGGGAAGAGCAGCGATATGCTGGGCTGTTCGCATTGTTCCAGTTTGGCGATGAACTTGTTGAATGTGTCGGCCACCTCCAGCGCCTTCTCCAGCGTGGTCCAGTCCTGCTCTTCGATCGGCACGAACTTGAACTCGGCACAGGTGGGCACCAGGGAGGAAGAGAGCGAGAGCAGACGTGCGTAGGCACACTCGAGGCTCATCCAGCTGGTGTCGGCCGGAAACAGCAACAGCATTCCGCCACTGCGCGCGTGCAGAGCAGTGCAAGCAGAGTGCGAAAAGGCAAACTGCTCTAGCAATGCGAACACCCGCTAAATCCAATAGGAAATGACTTTTGGTTTTATGCCCACCTTCCTCAGCTGCAACATGCACGGGTCACTCTCGAGCACTTCCCGAAGTGCTGAACTCAATCGTCTAGATGCACATGCACTAACATTCGTTGCCCCATCGAAATCCAGGTCAGCAGTCATGAAGCAGTCCCTTTCGAGTCCATTTGGGACACCCATTTCATCCGATTCCTTGTTGAAGAAGGCCTCAAGGCGTTCGAGGGAACTGTCGGCCAGTGTCCACTCTGACGGCAATCCGAGGGCACTAATTGCAGAATGCAGTCCGCCGCCGATGTACGGAAAAGGGTCACTTAAAGGGGATTAATCGTCGCAGTTTCATGCAAAAAGCGCACAAGAAGGCCGGCTTCACTTCTCGTTCGAATGCGCTGCACCTGTCCACAACCAGGTGAATGATTCTCTGCTGCTCTCCGCCGCCTAGCTCCATCTCCGTCAGCCGCTCTCGCACGCACTCCACGATGTCCGTGTTTGAATAGCCCACCGGGCAGAGTCCGATTCCCACTGCCACCAGCACAGTGTTGTTGGCTGTCGCATCCCAGAAGTGCGCACACAGTGCCAGCCAGTTTTGTTGTCGTTCGATTGGACAAGGAGGGCCAACGAACGCCGAGATGGACACCTGCTGCTGACCAGAAATGGAGTCCAGTTCAGTACGCAACCGTTGCTTCAATCGCTCGACTTCTGCGGGAAATGATTCATTCAACTTCTTCAACATTAATTCGAGTCCGCTACCCCCGTCCATTTGGGCCTGGAGCATCATACGTGACGGGATTTCGAATTCCGGAACGATGCTCAGGAACCTCTAAGCATTCACATTGTGTATTACGTCGTTCAATTGGAGCTCTTCCCACCTTCAAAAACTCGTTTTCCAGGTGCTCCGTAGGCATCGGAGCAGTGGCCGCGTACAGGGCGAAGAGACGAGTTGGCAATGGGATGACGAACAGCGGATCCGGGTGCGTGTATTGGGCGAGCAGTTCTTCCTCCGGATGGCAGCGTAACAAGTGGCGGCGCCAATTCGGTGAAGAGATGTGTTTTCCGCAAAGTGGACAGCAGCCCTCCTTGTCCGGACGGATGGCGGACGGACGACGTTGCACCCTCGAACGAGTGTTGGCCATCAATAGAACTCCATCTGGGTGATTGCAAACACTTTTCAATTCTCAATCGCCCGCATTCATTACGCACCGCTTTGTTGGTGAATTGTTGCTGCCCTTGCACTTGTTCCCTCCATCTCGTCGCCTTCCTCTATTTTCGGCGTCATTGTCCCCTCCGTTTGCATGACGCCCTCTTCCGCATGTATTTGGTCTTCCATCTTTAGCTCGACCCCCAGCAGTTGCTCTTCCTCATCTTCGCCCACTGCGTCGAAAGCGTACGCCCCAAAGTCATGGTGCTGCTTCTGTTGGGCAAGAAACTGCTGCAGATGCACCAGCGAGAAATCGGTCGTGTCATTCTGCTGCATTGCCTCGTTTTGCGCATTGTCTCCCTGCAGAGTATTCAATTCTTGCGCGTCCGTCGCGTACTCCGGGTGATGACGCTTCAAATGGCGGCTCCAGTTGCCAGCTGAGGTGCTTCTTCCGCAAATTGGGCATACATTCGATCTGGGCAGTTTGATGATGCTGCGTGTGATGTTTCGCTTTACTGTCCTGCCGCCCATGGTCTGCTTCTGCTTGTCATCCGAATCTGTTATCCCAACTTTTCGCTTGCCCCGGCGCACCATAATCCGCCTTTTTTGATTACCAGAATCAATCACTTCGCTCTCATGTGACGAAGCACTGAAAAAACATGGCCATATTGCATTGATTTTTTGAGTTGTGTCGCTCACTTCTTCTCCTCTTCATTTTTCAACTGTTTTGGTTGCAATTGTGGATCCTCAAGTTCCTGCTTCAGCTTTTCCGACGCTTGCTCTTCGCTATTTACCGGCGATTCTCCCCTTCGCATTCTGATCAGCTCTTTCATGTGCTGCGAACGAAGATGCCTGCTCCAGTTGGAGGCCGAGATTGCCTTCACTAAATTAATTTTTAGGAGCCCAAAAATTTAGTTATAATTTTTACCACAGAATTGGCAAATGCCGCTTGCAGGACGTCGAATGATGATCCGACGCTCCGGAAACAACTCTGTATGGGGTGAATTGAGATTAGGTATGTGAGATATTCAGCAAGAGGACAGGCTTACCTTTTTCATCAACGACTTGACTCATTCGTGATGCGTATGCAAAATATACGAGTCGGGAAAGATTATAGCGCTAAGACGTTGTTATTAATTATGTAAATCTCTGAAAACAGAATTCATTTTGTTCTTCATTATTAAGTAGTGTTGGAATTGGATGCTGGGTAGATGGGATGGAGTGTTGTTGGTTGGCTGAGGAGTCGGACGCATCCTCCGCCTCCGCTCTTTTCTCTTCCCCTGCAGCCCCCTCCCCCCCCCCCTCCCATTCAATTTCCTCTTCCCTTTTCCTTCGTATCACTCTCTCCCTCTCTTTTGCTCGCTGCTCGACTCTCCGTCACTCCCTTCTTCATTTCACACACACACAGCACACCCAACAGCCGGCCTTCTTCCCTCCCTTCCCCCTCTACCCTACTCGTCATTCCACTCCTCAGCCGTCGCCTTCCTCTTCCTTCCCACATCGATTGGCGGCTGCGGCAGCAGCGCCATGTGTTTGGGGTCTGAAGTTGGCGGCACATGACAACCAACCGCAGCACAACGCTGCCTGACCGACCAAGCAGCCAGCGGTGAAGCAGCATCTTCCCTCTCCCTCTGCCTTCCTTCACATTCACTTTTCCCTCACCTCATCATCTCAATTCCGGAGCAAGACAAGTCGGCGCACGACAAGTCGGCGCAAAGGACTGGTCGGCGCCGCTACAAGTCGGCGCAAATGGGCAGCGCACAATTATGGAGGAAAGGGGCTTTAAGCCAAAATAGCCCACTCGGCTACACGTTAGGCTTAGACATAAGCTAAGCTTAAGCTAAGCAAAGCATAAGCTTAAGCTAGCCTAGGCTAAGTGCCCATTTGCGCCGACTTGTCGCGGCGCCGACTAGTCCTTTGCGCCGACTTGTCTGCGCCGACGTGTCGTGCGCCGACTTGGCTGCGCCGACTTGTCGCGCACTGCCAAAATGCGAAATCTGTCTATTTTATACGTAAAAAATAAAAATTAGTATATTATTAGTACGGTTTGCGACCTTCAGAGATGGATGACGTTTTTTGGGGTATAATCCGCAAAAATGGATCAAACAGTAAAGTTTGGTTCCAATACCAGAGAGAAACAACAAGGAAAACAGAGAGGTTCGAAGGGGTGTATTGACAAGATAAATGATGTAAGTACTAAGTATCGTATTATGTCCTCCGTTTTACATACTGACTAACCGCTCGTGCCTCGGATACGTATCACCTGGATGTGACTGATTTGTGAACTTTGTGAAGCAAAGTCGAAATGGAGTCGCCAACACGGTCACCAGCGAAGCACAGAAATCACACACGGATGCGACAAATTCACCGACTGGGCCGGGCGAAATGTAGCGGACAAATGTGCACCCGTCGCGGAATTCACCGTCGATCTGGTAATAGTTCGTGAGTGTGACATGGTGGCGGAATCCGTTTTTGCGGTAAAAGGAGATTGCTGCCTTGTTGTCAAACAGTACGTGGAGATAGACAAGCCGAGGTTGTGGAGGAGCTATAAGGAGCAGAGGACTTGTAAAGCGATAATTTTCCGAAGGCAGACACTAGCTCACTTGTACAAATCGCCATTATCAAGTGGTCGAGCAATATTGATGCGATTCCCTTTCGCCTGTGATTTGCGTCAACCGCTAAGCTAAACACAAAAAAAAAAGTCTCCACGTGGGAATCAAAAGCAGAACCTCAGGATGTAAACAACTGTGGCCTCGGGATCCCTGCACAAGGTTTGATCCTGAAATGGGGGAAAGGATAATTCCACGATATGAAATAGAAATTACAAATAGATACTCTGTCCATGAACAATACCTAATTTGGTTTTAAAATTGTCCTACCTCAATGTCACACTCGATGACTTTCTTGCGCTCTGCAACGAGAAGTGAGGTTAGCCTTCCATTGCTTAAAATGGGCAAGTAGTATTGTTCAAAAATTATTTCATACTGAAAGAGGCCGAAGCTGATGTAGCGGCCGTTGACCACTTCCTTGTACCAATCCAGAGGGTAGTTAAGTGGAAATGCAGATCTGGAAGATTTTACAAAGCTCCAGTTTTAACCACCATCGCCCCCCCCCCTACTGGCAGAGTGTGCAAACATCTTCGAAATCTTTCTCGGCCAACCCACAAATCTGCCAGCACTTCTCTCGGTTAAGCGTTCCCCCGGATTGGTGGTAATAAAGCTCCTTGTTGTTCAAAACGCCAACATCGCCTAAACAGTCCCTCTTGTGCATAGGCATTTGCCATTAACAGGATGGCCGCGATAACTCTTAGGATGTGGCGGGCGAGTGCGGAAACCAAGTTAGAACATCTCTGAAACAATAATGTTATAAACAAGAAAGGACTGTCATTTACGCAGATATGAAAATGTGATTTCTCCAATCGAAATTTAAACTAATTTCGAAATAATATAACTCAACGCTTTAACCAGGATCGAGGTTGACATTAAATGTGCAACGATCGAAATCCTTAGATCACAATCACTTATATGTTTGTTTATCACGCCCAAAATAAGCCAGCATTGTTTTGTTTGGTGTATAGGAAATTGGAAGAATTTTAGAGAATCTGCTCCAGGGACTTTTGATAAAGTAGTAAATTGAAACAAACGAAAAGGGAATTGGCAAGCTAATAATTAATACTTATTTTGATTGTAAACATAGAGATGGGAATAACAATGATGGGTAGGTGTAACTTTTGAAAAGCTCTTGGATTTGGATGCATATTACCGAAGAGATTCATTCATGCAAACCCATTGGTTGTGTGTGATTCTGAAACAAATGTGTTGATATGGGAAGGGTATAACTTGGTGCTCTCTGGTCGTTCATTTCTCCCATCCGCCGCTGTCCACACTGATCAGTGACAAGGGTCCGACGCGAAATTGTCCACATTTTCCGTGGCACTACCATCGCAGCATGCGGAGCAGTAACAACGACGTGGCGGAGCACACTTGATGTTGGCGAACAGCCAATGGCCAAACGCTGCCCCGCCGATGACAGCGGCAGTCAAATAGATGTTGAAGGTCATCTGAGCGAAAAATGATATTTGGAGTTGCGGCAATTTAAAAAATGTTTACCGCAATAAGCATCAACCAGTATGCGCTGAAATAAAAATGTGATGCTCAAAAATAACGTAGCATTTACAGCAAAAGTTGGAATGCATAAATGGCGGTCTCGATCAGTTTGCAAGTTTCAGGAGTGCATTCGCGACTGATGTACATCATTAGCCAGGTCCAGCGATTTATCGAGATGCCCGCTCCAGCTGGTGTGGAGATGACCGTCGACACGTACACTTCCCCGCCGAGAGTGTTTCCCGCAGTGGCATCGCCCACACACCCGCCACTTGGACAGTTCGAATTTGCATTCGACTTCTCGATCAGCGCATCCTCAATGCCTTGCTGTTTTCCTCTGCTGAAGCTCATCGAAACGCAGTTGGACTTCACCGAACTATCTCCAGTCTGAAAAGGAATTTGTTCCCAAATGCTTGTTCAAGTTATAAAAGAATTACCCAAAGTTGAAAATAGACACGGAACCATTTAACCCCCTCATAAAATGCGCCCATTAAAAAGATCAAAATGCAGGAAAAAAATACACCTAAATTATGAATTTGGTTATTGCGAAGTAAAATACTATATCAAAAAGTCATACCAAGGAACGATTCAGTTCGCCAGCAGTCAAATAATATCACTTCTTCGCATCCACCATGAAAATACATTTGCATTTGGTGATCATCGTGTTGTTGGTGAACATGAGTATGTTCTAAACAAAATAGGTTTTGTGTTATCAAACTTATGTAGGATTTAAGAATTGAAAAATCTTACCATGTAAATCCAACACAGGCGATGTTTGGGTTTGCGAGTGAATCGAGGAAGCCAAAATTGGTGGTGAAGTGCTAATATTAGGAATTTCGGTCGTTGGTGTTATCGTTGAAGACAGTTCCATATGATGATGATCGTGATGATGCGCGTGATCCATTTCAAAATTATTTGTTTTTAAGTATTACCTGAATCACAAAACACATCCATAAAAATAAATATGTGCTGTTCTGCTGTTAAAGTGTCAACTTGTAAGGCACATAAGTACTAAAAGCAACTGCTGCGTCGAACAAATAATCAAGTAATAGTAATTGTATAGTACCTAATATAATATATGCACTTTGTACGCTGGCTTGGTTGCCAAATCCACTTCCATAACACCACAACCACTAACGAACAATTCATGTTAATTGCCTAATGATGTAATGCCATGCCCCTAGGTACCATCTTCATTTTTCTCGCGCAAAAGTATAGCCAAAGCATATAGGTATTTTATACCTATGCTACCCTGTATTAAGTTATCGGATAAGATTAATTGTCCCCCAAAATGAGATGAATCCCCCCCAAATTCCCTTGCCCCCTTCACAATTTGGGGGGGGGGGGGG
>VAHH01000042.1:0-80220 GCA_013357305.1 Radopholus similis
AATTAGGCTTAGACATAATATGAATTATTATTTAATCCTATTTTTATTTAATAGTCTGGTCGAGTTGGGTATGGTCGAGTTGGGTCTGGTCGAGTTGGGTCTGGTCGAGTTGGGTTGACCCCCTCACATAGGTAATATTTTATATTTTTTACCTGTTTCTCGTCGTGCTTCAGCTGGCAATCTTGGACTCTATTCATATAGGTGGAGTACACTGGCATTGATGATCCATAAGAGTCGTCGGAAACTTCTCTATTTAGGCACGACAAGGAAAAACATCGATGGGATTGTGTAAAATGGAGGTTGATAATAAAGTGATGTCTAATTAAATTCCGCATCATTGTGAACGCGAACTTGTACTACTTGAAAATTTAGAGATGGCATATAAATTTTCAGTCTTTTATTTTCAATTTTACTATTTTACTTGAAGATTACAGCTTACACCCTTCTCCCTTTGCGTAAATTCTAAATTTGTAAATTACCTATTAGTAGCTATTAACAATTATATATAGGTAGAAATAAAGTATAAAAATTAAAAAGTAAAAACTAAAAAGTATAAAAAGTGAATAAACTTTTTTCTTTTTTGCCAATACACAGTGGCAATAGATTGGACAAACTGTCACTTGCTCTCTTTCTTTTGCCGTTTTTTTGATACCTACGTATAATGGTTAATGCTTAATGGTAATGGGGTAAGCGCGTTTCTTAATTCGGCAGAATCTGGGACTTGGTCAAAAAATTCATAATTTTGCTTGAAAATTAGTTTTCAGTGGTAAAATCATGCGCTGATTACGAATCTGACATCCATTTATCACAAATATCATTGATTTTGATCATAGATTTTACGGTACTTGTCGGTTAGCAATCTCAAAGAAAATTTTTTTTCGCTAAAATACAATCTATAGCTAGCTCATTTTTGACCGGGTTCCAGATTCTGCAGGATTGCCCCTGAATCTCTTATTTTTTACTTTACCACATTTTAATTATTTTATTTATATGCATTAGATCAAGGTTGTATTTATTTTAGAACTGCTGGTATCCACTCCACTTTAATTTTTTCTCCAATTTATAAGTTACTAAATATGGATATCACTGAGAAAGAAAATGATCAACAACTTCAACGTGAAGAATTGACGATGAGCAAGGAGGAATGGGCGAAGAAAAAGAAGAAGGAGAAGAAAAAGGCGAAAAAAGGGAAGAAAGGAGTTGAGGAAAATGATGAAGAAGGGCAGGAAGAAACAAATGAAACAAATGAGCCTGAGAAAAGTGCTTCACCCTTGAATGAGCTAGGAGCACAACAGCAGACGGAGGAAGTGGAAGATGAACAAGCGGATGCGGAAGAGGAGTCTACATCCACAGACAAGGCCAAAAAGAAGAAGAAAGACAAGAAGAAGGAAAAAGAAAAAAAGGAGAAGGACGGAGAGAAAAAGGATGGAAAGAAAAAGAACAAGGTGAGTTTAGCCTCTGCCTATAAATTTGAATCTTAATGAACATATAATACATATTTTAGCAAGCGGAGTTGATAAAGGAATTGCTAAAACGACGTCAAGAGCAAGAAGAGGAGACCAAACGCCAACAAGAGGAGGAGGCACGTCGAGAAGAAGAGGAAAAGCGCCAAAAAGAAGAAGCGGTCTGAATAGGCTATATGGTTATTGGACGCATTCATTAAATCTTTAGGAACGGCTCGCCAGCCAGCGAAAGGAAGAAGCAAAGAAAAGAAAGGCAGAATTGATATTAAAGCAGAAAAAGGAGGGCACTTATTTGACGAAAAAGCAAAAGCAGGAGAGAGCGAGAGCACAACAACGGCTCTTCGAAAATCAATGTTTTAAAAGTTTTAAGTCCAAAAAAGATTTTAATTTTAAGCCATTATTGCGCCAAACATTTCACAAGATGGTGAAAATAAAACGAAAAAACCCTTTTACGGAAAGAAAAAGCCACAGAAGAAACGCGATGAAGGAACGGAAACGCCTGAACCTGAAATGCCAATAGCGACTGTGGAGGAAACGCCCTCCAAAGAGCAAAAGGAGGAAGAAAGTGATGAAGACGAAGATGAGGAGGTCGGTTAATTATTACTTTGAAGCCTCTAAAAATTAGTCATTTCCGCAAATTAATATTTATATGATAAAACATTAAGGTCGTTGAGGATTGGGAAGAGATTGTTGAGGCAGCTGACCATTTGGACAGAAAAGAAGAGCCGATGACGCCACTGGAGGTTGCTTCAGCGCGTGAACAGCCAGTGCCGGTGGAGAGACCGGTGTCGGCGGATGGGCACAGTTCAGAGGAAGAATCGTCGGATGAAGAGGAAAGCTCCGACTCGGAGGACGCACAGTCGTCTGCCCCGACCGTGTCCAAAGAGAGCAAGGAAGAGCTCTTCGCGAGAGTGAGGGCACGAATTGCGGTTCGTTTTCACTTGCAATTCATTGTGCACTGTCTTTTGCTTTAGAAACGAAGGGAACTTGCGGAGTCCAAACGCAGCGAGAAGGATTTGCGTTCACCGATCATATGCGTACTGGGACATGTTGACACTGGGAAAACCAAAATGCTCGATACGGTGCGGCATTCGCTTAAAATTTGCGCATTCTATTTGCAGATTCGTCGAAGCAATGTACAAGAGGGAGAGGCGGGCGGCATTACCCAACAAATGGGCGCCACCAGGGTGCCATCCCTCGCGATCCAGGAACGCTGCAAAATGGTTAAAAATGTAATTTGGAATTAATTCAGTTCCACACACACTGTCTATTTTATATCTTTACCAAATCCTAGTTCGCAGCAGATGCAATAAAATTGCCAGGATTTTTGGTAAATACATATCTGCAGTAGGGTATGAAAAATAATAAATTGCTTAAGATAATCGACACACCCGGCCACGAAAGTTTCGCGTAATATTTTTTGGAATGTCGACTCTTGCGACTCCAAATTCTGTTTCAGAAATATGCGCTCCCGCGGATCCTCGCTCTGCGATTTCGCAATTCTGGTCGTAGATGTCATGCACGGCTTGGAGCCGCAAACGATAGAATCATTGAAACTACTGCTGAAGCGAAAGACGCCGTTTGTTGTGGCGCTGAACAAGGTCTCAGATTCAGACCCGAGCACAGACGTCGGCGACCCTTTGACGAGTGTTTACTGTCTAGGTGGACAGGCTGTACGGATACGAGTCGAACCCCAAGAAGGACATCTGGCAGCACCTTAAGGCCCAGCCGCAGAACACCAAGAACGAATTTAAGGAGCGCTTCACCAATCTAGTGGGCGAATTTGCCCAACAGGTGCTTTGAACATGTCCTGGGGGGAGGCAAACATTGGTCCCATCCCAGGGTCTTAACATCGCGCTGGCCAATCAGAATTCGGATTTGGACGAGTACGTCAGTGTTGTGCCCACGTCCGCACAGCTGGGTGACGGGATCGGCAACCTGATGGCACACATCGTGGAACAGTGTCAGACGCGGCACGTGAAGAGGCTCTGTTTCTCAGAAGAATTGGATTGCATTGTCATGGAGGTCCGGTCTCCCCTCTTGCGGTTGAGTCCCACACAGCCCAACCAATTTTAAGGTTCGCTCGCTCCCCGGTCTGGGCACCACCATCGACGTGATATTGATCAACGGGACGCTCAAAGTGAATGACGTCATTGTGCTGACCGGCAGGTGGGGGCGCACAAGAGAGTGCGCGAGTGAGCATTCAAGTCATTCAGCGATGGACCCATAGCGACGCCAATAAGGGATTTGCTGATGCCGCAACCGTTGAAGGAAATTCGCGTCAAGGTATGCGGCAGTATTGCTTCCGAAAGCAATCATCCAATTGCAGAATGATTACGAACATTACAAAACAATTCAAGGTGCTCAAGGGGTAAAAATTCTGGCTAAAGGCCTGGAAAAGACGATCGCAGGTGGGCACAGGGCACAAAGGGTATCTGCCGCAGCCATTCTATTCAGGATTGCCCCTGTTCGTGGCTAGGAGCGAAGACGAGTTGGAAGTTTTCAAGTTTGCGCTTCTATTTGGGTTCGGCGCTTAGAATCAGTGGTTTCAGAGAGGACGCGGAGCATCAGCTGGCGAATGCTTTGATGGCTATAAAGAAACGTTCGGAAGGGGTCTACGTTCAGGTCGCTATTTCAGCAGATTTTATTACCTTTTGTCTGCAGGCGAGTACACTGGGCTCTTTGGAAGCGCTGCTGGAATTTTTGAAAACGCAAAAGATCCCGGCAAGTTGCTTTCCTTCCTCCGACAAACCAAGTTCACTTCTTCTAAGTACTCAAACGTGAACATTGGTCCCGTGCATAAAAAAGATGTGCAACGCGCGGCTGCCATGCTTGAGCACAACAACGGTGGGCAAACGCCGGCCACCGCAAATTGGAAACGGTTATCTTCCTCTCCAGAATTCGCGTGCATCTTGGCATTCGACGTTCCCGTGGACAAGGAAGTGCAATTGCTGGCCGACAAGGAAGGCGTTCGCATATTCCAAGCCAACATCATTTACCATCTTGAGGACAGTTTCCTCAACTACAGGTTCTAAACATAAGAAGGTCACAAAATTTAAAATATTAAATGTTTAGAAAAGAATTAGCTCTGAAGCGCCGTCAGGAGAACGAGCATCTGGCCATCTTCCCGTGCAAACTGCGGATTTTGCCACAGCACGTGTTCAACGCCCGGAGTCCCATCGTTTGCGGTGTGTCAATAGAGGCCGGCCAGTTGAAAAAGGGAACACCGATTGCGGCCAAAACAAAGGACGAGGTGAGGAGTGTGCAAATGGACCATGTGACGGTTCTGCCTAGATCGTGCTGCTCGGGACTGTCGCTTCGATTGAGCGCAACCATGAGCAAGTGGACATGGCGAAGGCAGGCGACGAGGTGTGTGTCAAGATAGAGAACACGACTGGTGAGGCGCCGAGACTCTACGGGAGGCACTTCAACCACGAGGACATATTGATCAGCAAGGCAGGGACAACCCGTCGTTCGGTTGAAGAAGCCACGTGCTTTCAGATCAGTCGAGAGTCAATTGACGTGTGCAAGAGCTATTTCAGGGAAGACCTGACAAAGGTTTGGGGGAAGGCGGAACAAATTGTTTGTGTTTTTTACCCGCAACTTTTAGGCGGATTGGACTCTAACGGTGGAGTTGAAAAAGTAAGTTGGCCCTTCCGAAAACAAAAACAATATCCGGATTCTGTTTTGCAGATGGCTGAGTATTATGTGAATTGTGAACGGCTGCATGTAGCGCACGACCGATGCTTGTTTGTTCTTTCTGTCCTATTAAAAATGCTATTTCAAATGATTTGTGATTCCTGATTGGATAAAAATGGTGGCTAACAATTTGTTCTGAAATATCTTTTAATCAAAAACTCAATTGGATTTTCTGCCAATTCCGTCTTTTTTAATTTTATTTAAGTGTTATATTGAATAATGGCCTATTGTCTTAAGTTTTCACTTTTCATACTCTTAGGTTTTACATTAAACTATTTATTTTAATTAAAATGTTAATTTTGTAATTTAAAGAGTTATGATAGTACTATATAGTATTTTTGTTTATTTTTTTAATTATTATATTTTTAACATTATTTAGTAGTTTGGTTTATTTTTATAGCCATCGCAGTCGCCTTGTTCCCCACCAGGGAAACAGTTTTCTGTTTGAATGTGGATATTTTTATAACATTGTCATTTCGTCCAGAGGACAGTTTGTTTTTCCGGATTTTGATGAAAATTTAGGAAACGAGTAAATTAATAAACGCGAGGCAAAGTGGTTCACTCATTCTCTTTTCCTTTTTTATTACCATCCTTAGATTTAAATTCAATTTTAGAAAAAAAGGTGAATTAATATTTAATATCAGCGTTTGCCCCATGGGAGACACTGCCAAGGACAACAAACGCGTGGTTGATAAAAGCGGAAAGGGCAACAATGCAGAGGACGAATTTGACAAAGAGGTTGAGCAGCAAAGTGGTGCCTGGGTCCAGACAGGTGTCCCCTTTCAGCTGATTTCAAAGAATCCGAACCTGGCTATCGCGCATCTGTTTTTCCTGGCGAAGGAGAATAAGAGCGATTCCAATTCTTACTTGGCCCTTCTCAATGTGAGGAGAGCATTCCCTTGAATGTGCCCAATCTCTTGCAGCACATCAAAGAGAATGAGATGTCCCCGTTCTACGAATTCGTTTCCGCCCAACTCGGAGTGCCCATGGACAAGCCCTTGTTCCAAAAGTTGAAGGAGCAGAATCAAAAGCGCCTGGACGAGATCGAAAAGGAGATCAAAGATGCGGAAGAGAATTTGGGTAATTTAAACATTGGATATGCAGGTTTAAATTGTTCCACACCGTGCAGGCGAGAGTGAAGTGCGCCAGGCGTGGCTGGCCAAATCCGAATATCTGTGCAAAATTGGCGATAAGGACAAGGCAGTCGCCGCTTTCCAGAAAACGTTTGAGAAGACTGTCGGCGTCGGGTACCGCATCGATCTGGTGTTCAATCTGATCCGCATCGGACTCTTCTTCATGGACCACAAACTCATCACTGAGAACATCAACAAGGCGAAGGAGCTCATGGAAAAGGTGAGTGAGTGAGCACCTTACAAATATTATTTGCCTCTCATTGGCAGGGTGGCGATTGGGACCGGAAGAACAGACTCCGCTCCTACGAGGGCCTCTACAAAATGGCGGTCAGAGACATGAAGGGCGCCTCCGAACTGTTCCTCGAGGCCGTCCCCACCTTTGGCGCGTATGAGCTGATGACGTACGAGGACCTGATTTTCTACACCGTGATCTCCTGTGTCTACGGTTGCACTTTTGCTTGTTTTCCATTCACCTCTGACTATAGCTCTGGACCGGCCGGATTTGGAGGAGAAAGTGATCCACTGCAGCGAGATACAGCAACAAGTCAATTTGCCCGCCCCCCCCCCCATGTCCGATTATTTGTTTGAGCACTGAATTTAGCTGAACGCAGAGCCAAGTGACCTCAACAAACACCTGCCCCTGACAAAGGCTCTGCTGAACACCTTCTACGGCTGCGATTACGCCCCGTTCATGCAGGCGCAGGCCAACTTGGAGGTGTACATGAAGGGCAACCGCTATTTGAAGCCGCACTACCAGTTCTACTCTCGCGCCATGCGTGTCCGTGCCTACCAACAGTTCCTGACGCCCTACAAATCTGTATGGCTCTTCGGCCTTGGACCAAGATTCGTCAAATTTAGGTCCGTCTGGCGACAATGGCAAAGAGTTTCGGCGTGACCCCCGAGTTCATGGACAAGGAGTTGTTCATGTTCATTTCGTCCGGGGCGCTCGCCTGCCGCATGGACGCGGTGAAGGGAGTGGTGGAGATGAGCCAGGCGGACAGCAAGAACCAGCTCTACAAAAAGCTCCTCCAGTCAGTCCATCCCCAATGCAAATTTGCGAGCATTCCTTTCAGCGACGGCGACATTCTCCTGAACCGAATTCAGAAACTCTCCCGCGTGGTCAATGGCTAAAGAGGAAGTGGCTGGACAAATTCGAAGGTCGTTCGGACTATTTACATACAATTAATTGTTTACCGTTTCAATCCATGATGAATTCGATTTAAACATAAAAGGGATCCAAGGACCCCCAAATTCGCGTGGTCCATTTGCATTCAGCCCAGATCCCGCCACCGGGGGCCCTCTGCTGAGGGGGATCATCAGTCTGTCCCCTCCCCGCCGCTCTGTTCCCACGCCTTTTTGCCCCGGCGCTTTTTGTGGCTCGCTTTTATGTGTTTGCGCGACCGGAATGGGTCATCTCCGTCCGCTCCATCCAACCGCCATTCCATTCGCTCTGCTCAATTGAGCGCCCGTCTGACTGACGGGCAAAGACGACGGATGGCAAACGGCGTTCGTTCACACACTTCTCCTGCAAAAAATCTGAAGCAGGGGGTAACGGGCATTTATGTGGGAACGCGTTTTCAACTCTCCGAGTGCCCGCGCAACTCCTCTGTTCGTTCCAGCTTCACCCCATTTTGAGGGCACGTTCAACTTCTGGCGTCCAACTTCCATTTGCTTTTGCGCCGCCCGATCATAAATCCACCATATCCCTCCCCAATGGCTCTCACATCTGTGCACTGCTGATCGAGGCCCTGCCCCATCCGTCCCCGTCCGCTAGGCACTTTCCCACCGCCGCTATTATCTATCTCCCGGCAGCCACCTCCGCCACTCGTCGCTCTCCCGCCCGCCCCCACTGTCCATCATTTCGCATCCGGAATTGGCTTGCCTTGACCGCCCATCCCCCGATTCAATTCGTGCCCTTTCCCCCTTGGCCACTTTCCCACCCGCAACATTGTTGTTCGGTCGTGCTGAACACATTTTCTCAAATTTGCACCTCTCCACTCTGTTGCCCTCCCTCTCCCCGGAGTTCGCCTCCTCGATGGGAAGTTTTTTGGGCGTGGGAAAGAGCCGTTGGCAGCGTGAGGGGGATGGATGGATGAGCCGGGGGGAGAAGATTGGGCCGCTGACCTGTTCGCCTCTCCCGCACATTTGTTTTCGCACATTCCCGCGGCAACTTCTTTTCTTCTCCTCTTCCCTATTCCTCTCCCCATAATGGGCGTACGGTAATCCAATCGCCGGACCACAAAGTAGCTCGCTCACCCCTTGCCCCGGTCCAGCAACATTTGTTGGAGAATAAAAGAACCAACAAATTCCAAAACAACAACCCATCCTTGGCGGTTGTTATGCATTTCGTTTGACCCATCTCTCCGCCCCCACAGTTGCAGTTGTACGTGCTTATGCCCTCTCCACGCCAATTTCCCCAAAGCGACGACAGTAGCACCGCAAAACCAATCATCTTCCTCGCATTCGCGATCCACCATTTCGGCTCGCTAATAGCCATTTATTTGTGTGGCGGCGGACAAAAAATGTCCTCCTTTTGACGTTGAACATCATGATTTCTTGGATTCTCTGCTCCATCTGTTTGCTCACTTTCACGGATTTTCGCCATTGCTGGGCAAATGGGATGGGAAGTGTCGCCAGTCAACGTCATCGAACACGCATTTGCTCATTTGCTGTGGTGCCTGCTATGATAGGTGGTCGGTCCCCTTTCTTTTGTGCTCTGCCAGGAATGCACAGTCGCGGCACTTTCAAACAGTCAAAGGAAGAGGAGGCGCACATTCCCAAGGTGAATTAACGCCCCATTCGGAGGGACGAAACGAAGCAGGGGACACAGGAGGAGGCACTTTCCCAGCACTCGCTGGGCGCGGACGGCTGAGACAATTAAACGGAGAGGGAGTGGCGCACTGGGGGACTGAGACTTCCTTCGTTGTTCGCCCCTGATTCGACCGAGCGGGCGGAATTGCTGTTTTCGGGCAAACGGAGCTGGGCCTCGGCCGACACTCTTCTGTCCCGGCCGGCAGGGCAGAGACAATGCGCCGGCCGGCGGAGGGGACGGGCCAAAGTCCCGCCCTCTCGCCCGCCATACAGTCTTCCTCCCCTCCCTCCACACTCCCCGCATCCGATAAAAATAATCCCATTCGCCCGCCACTCGTCCGTCCGCTCCTCTTGATCCCCAATTGGCTAATAAACGCGTCACCCAACATCTGGTTTAGCCTTTGCCCTAGTGCGCCATGAATTTGAATCTGCTGCGCTTCCACCACCTCCAGCCGCCGAACCCCTCTCCGAGTAAGCCACTCTCTCTCTCTCTCTCTCTTGTCCATAAACCGCCCCCAATCCCCCGCCGTCTTTCAGCCGAGCTCAGCAAACTGATCATGTTCCCGCCAAACGGGTCGGCCATTCCCGCCAATCTGGGCCGCCCAGAGAGTCCGCCGGACCAGCTCCCCTCCCGGTTCGAGCATATGGAGAGGAAGGTGGGTGGGCACAGGTTTGGGCACTCAATCAGCCTTGAGTGGGCTGAATTGGCTGGCGGCAATAAAATTGAACTGCTACCGCCCAAATATTATTCCCCATTGTCGCCCAATCACTTCTCTCCGTCCCATCCAGTCCACCGCTTTTCAAATCGCCCTCATCCCCAAAATGCCCCAAAACACACTTTCCGGCACCAGTCCTTCTTCCTATCCGGTGAGTGCTGTTGTGTTTGGGCGATCGATCGGACCAGGGGCCGTTGCGTAAAAGAAGCAGAGCAGTCCACCGCCTCATTCGGCGATTGGCCCCGTTTTATCAGTGAAAATGAGTCCCGGAAAAGGACAGTAGGAAGATGAATGAGTTGCAAACTGGTGATTGTGGGTTGCAGCAGAAAAAGCCGCTGATGGAGAAGAAGCGGAGGGCGCGCATCAACGCGTGCTTCGACCGACTGAAGGAGATGCTGCTGCACTCGGAACTGCAGCAGAAGTGCCAAAGGGTGAGAATAAGGTGGTGATGACGGTGGCCTTTCAGCAGCAAACTGGAGAAGGCGGACATTCTGGAGAAGACGGTGCTGTTCGTCACGCTGCTGCAGCAGCAGAATTCGCGTCTGGCGCAGCAACTGCAGCAGGTCCTGCACTGCAGTGAGCCGGGCACGGCCTTCCAGCACGGCATCCGGGAAGGCGTAGGCTTTGGGGCGGGAACCGGAAAGTCTCAGTTTTGTTCCGGCGCAGGTCTCGCTCAGTGTCACCGCGACTGTGGACTTGCTTGCCGGACTGCCGCCTCCGTTCTGCTCCGCCGAACTCTGCCACCGGGTGCAGAAGGAGGTGCCAGAGAAGGTGGCCCTTGCCGCCAACTTTCCGCCGCCGCCTCACCCCGTGGTCGGCATTCCGTCGCCAGCACGCCAGTCGCCCACAGCGGGGCCCAATTCAGGTGCAGGGATCAAGCACAGTCAATCAAGTGACTCCCATCCCAATCTGCCCAATCCAGTGCCCCCTCTCCGGCCAGTGATCGGTCCCTTTGTCCCTGGAGCGCCCAACTCGACCTTCCTGCGCCACCCCTTGATGGTCAGCTGGTGGCCTCTGCTGGCGGGTCGTGCGCAGAGTTCCTGGCCGAGCGGAGAGCGGAAGGACGGGATTTCGACGAAAGAAACAGGTACATTTTACGGGGGATATACGATTGGCAGAGGTTGACTGTTTGTTCTGTGCAGCGCCCCGCGAACGGGGTCCGAAGAGTCCGCGACTGGCGAGCAGAGAGGGCGCGGAGGCTGAGGAGCTGGTGGACGTGGAGAGTGTGGACGGAGGAGGCAAGGAGAGCGAACGGGACAGCGGGGTAGGGATGCGGACAGTCGCGACGAACAATGATGGCCCCGTGCAGGTGTTCGTCGAGAGTGCCGAAAGAGAGGTGCTGGTGGGGCGCAAGCGCAAGAAACACACGTTCACCGTGGACGCACTCACCCAGCGAGAAGGGGCGAACTGATGACGTGTGACGGCCGCCCCAATGCCTTTAGCCGCCCACCACAATGATGTCTGCCCCATTTTGCGACATTTCAATTGCCGGCCGTTTTGAGTTGGATCGAACGATTTGCTCCCACCGCTGATTCCCTCCCAATCCCTTGCGGTGCCATCCGCCGGCCCTTCCCCTTTCCCATTCCCACGGCTCTCCCTCCTCTATCTGTCGTCCCTCATCCCGACCATTTGTCCTTTATCAGTGTGCGAACTGGGGAGGAGACCACCGGATCTGCCGGAACAAGTACAAGAGCGGCACATGCTTGTCGTTCGTTAATGGCCGCAAACTGCCGGGGAGGGGGAGGGCAAATGCTGGAGATTAGATCCGCAAATCCAGAGGAATGGGTTCACTCGGGGTTTGAGAGTTGCCCAGTTTGCGCTCCTCCTCCCGATTCATTTGCCCATTAATCGGCGGCACTGGTCAGATTGCCGTTTGGGCAACCGCCGATTTGGATGCGCGGATAATCGGCGGAGAGGCCGATTTATCTGTGTGCGCAAATGGGGGAGGTAAACTTTGACGGATGGGAAGTGTGGGAAAGGCGGCAGGGGCAAAGGGGGTGGGGAACTTGTTTGCACTTTTATGTGCCGCCGATTAGGGGATTAATCGGGGATAAAGCGAAAGCGTTTGGGCGGAATGGATGGAATGGGGGACAGAACAAAGGCGCACAGGAGGAAGCGGAACGGCCTCCGGCAAGAAGGAGTGCCCATTCGGAGGAGACTTGGGACGTTGGGACGGGCTCTCCGCTCGGGCCCGAGTCCTGGGACAACAACGGCCCAAACAAAGTGCCCCGACGGCTGATGAAGGGGACAGGATCAATTTCACCCCAACTCTCAATTCGCACCCCTCATTCCAAAAAAAGACGGCCGGCAGAGCGCAATTGGACCCAATCTTCTGCGGTTGGTTCCTCCCTCGACACGCTTTCCCATGGCCTTTCCCTCCCCCGGGCCAGTCACCATCTCCTGTCCGCGTCGAAATGGCTTTGAATCGAACGGCAAACGGTCATCATTGAGTGTCTGATCTTGAGAGCCAAATGGAAACGAGGAAATGAAAATTGGAGAGTTTAAAACTTTGGAACGAGATTTTATTCTCCTCGCTAAATGTCAATTCTTAAGTCGCGTTTTTCTTCGCACTCTCTTTGTGCTGCAGCGATACCATCAAACTTAGGATTCAAATTTGGATTGGCGGCAATGGATGAAATATCCACCATTTTTAGAACTTCTTCTGGCTATTGGTCATTCTTTATACTCTTTTTGGTGTTCATTTTGCTTGAATGATGATTGGTCGTGGAAATGGCGATGACACGTATGCGCGTTGGGTCAAAGGACAAAACAGTGAACGCACGGCTAAAAGCATCAGTTGGGGGTGGGGTGGGGGTTGAAATAAATAGACAAGCAAACAATGTGTGGGGAATGAGAATGATGAAGTGCCGCAAAATATGTTGCCTTGGGAGTGGCAAATGCCGGAGGAATTGGTCTGCTCTGGTGGTGGGACTATATCTTGAATATTATTTGTTTATTTGTATGTATATGCCTTTGGCTCGCAATCTGCACCCATTTCGGTGGGTGGAACAAAATGCGGGGGTGGATATGGACGAATTCGGAATTAAGTAGCTTTGGGGGAGAGGCAAAGTGCGAATGGGCTGGTGAGGATCTAGCGCGGGATGGGAGGGAGAGAGAGTGAAACGCTGTCTGCTGGCAAAGGCAATTGCAACCGAAGTTGCGTCGATTGTGAAACGGGACCGGTTTCGGTCTGCGCTCTAGCTCAAGCTCAATCCTGCCCCTTGCTCGTCTTCATGGCCGCGCAAATGCCCTCCAAGTGCTCCTGGAGCACTCTTTTCCGCGTCGTCTGTCCCACCAACGACTGCAGTTTTTCGGCATCTGCGCCACTGGCCACTCGGAAGGGCTGAAGGCGTGCGAGGGACTGTCAGGCCCGTTCCCTTTTGGGCTCACCGTGAAGTCCCTCTTCAGAGTCAGCCGCTGCGGGAACACGTTGAACACGTACGGCTCGGTGTTGATGTAGTACCGGTTTTTGGGCTGGATCTTCTCGAAACTGCGCTGGTTGCGGTCGATTTGGTACTCGCACACGAATATCTGAGAAACAACCATTCTGATAGAGTGAGCGGGAGACACTCACATCGTCCTCCAGGTAACGCGGAGACTTTGGTCTGGACAAGGGGGGGAAATGTCTAAGCTTAAAAAACGGCGAAGGGGTCAACCTTCCCATCGCCCAAATGCTCGGCTCCAGAATCAGACAGCGGCCGATCACCGAATCCAGCGGCAGGGTGTCGAACAGGGGCGTCCAGAACAACTCGTTGCGGCAGAACATGCGCGAAGAGTCGCAAAATCTGCAAAAAGCGGGAAACCGAATGCAGACAGAAGATTGGGTCGGGGCTTACGTTTCGTGCGGTCGCGCGTAATAACAGCCGAAAATGAAGCGTTGTCCGTTGGGCGAGACAAAAAGGCGCTCCACGCGAAAAATGCGCAAATCTCGACGGTGGAAGTGTGGGCCAGGGGCGGACAGCTGTCTGTCGGCCCACCACCGGTTAGGCTCCCTCCGCCGCTCCTCGCCGTCGCCCTCCGCCGAAGTGGACTCGCCCGTGGGCTTTCTGCCCGTGCGTCCGATTCCGTTGGACGCCGCCTCGAACCGCCGTTTCAGCGGACTTTGCGTCGGCGAGGGTCCGCTTCCACCTTGAGGGGTCTTGCGCACACACTCCTCGTGGAGTTCGCGCAAAATGCTCTTGTGCTGAACGCATGGGTTCCACAACGAATCCAGTGGTTGTATGGCCCACCTTGTCGTTGATCAGCCTCTCCACGTAGACCGCCTCATTCAGGCGCACCTGCAGTCCCTGCGAGTTGACCAGCGTCCGGAAGTAGGTGCACCCGCCGAGCTTGATGCTCGGCTGCGGCCTCAGCACGATGTCCACTCGTGGAGTGGTCTCCAGATGGCGTGCGCAGAAATCGCACACGAACTCCTGGTCGTCCGCCACCGGCGCGTCCAGGCAATCGGCGTGCAGCCAAAATTGACACCGATCGCATTGGCTCATCACGCCGTCGTCCTCGGCCATGCCGCAGATGCACCGCACACAGTCGTGGTCCCTGTTGTCGCTGCTCGGACTCAGCTTCGCAGCCTTGTCCGGGTCCCACCGTCCCACAGGATGGGCCGAATCCAGGTAGGACAGGTCAATGCTGGTGTCCACGGTCAGCGGTCTCTGCAGCGAGTCCCGCTTGGCGGGCGAAGTGGACGGCTGATGGGCGGATGAACGACGTCTCTCGCCGCAGAACGAGTGCAAGGTCTCCCTGGGGAGTTCTACTTTCGAGAAGTCAGCCGCTTGCTTTAGTCGCATGTATTGTGAGCGGAGCGAATCTCGTTGTGAGGGGGACAAGCATAGCGAGGCGATGAACTGTTTCGCCAGCAAATCGAACTGCTCCAATTGATCGGCAGAACGTGTGGGTTGCGAAAGTAGCTGAAAAACGAAACTGTCTGTTACTCTGAAGACGGATCCCACAACTAGCCAAGTTCATCGTCCGAGTGAGTTCGTTCAGCTGACGTCGGAATGGCAAGAGGGGGGACAGAGCGCCGAAGCCGGCAAAGAGCCTGCGCAGCACTGTCGCGGTGGCTGAGTCTGAAACTGCAATTGTGGACTGCTCCCGAATAACAAAGCAACCTTTGTGCCGAGTGCTCTTTCTCTGTTGGTGTTTCAAGTTTCGCAACAAAAAGCACTGTTTGGAACGGACAACAGCCAGCTCCTCGGAGGAAAGGGGCACCGGCAGTGGATTTCGCCTTCTTCGCCTTGGAGAACTGTTGCCGGCCGAAGGGGAACGGGAGGAAGAGCGGGGGCCGGAGGAGGGCACTCGCAGGTGGGCGACGGCTGGTTTGGGGAATTCGCTTCTGCTGCCGCTTCCTCTCTGCGCCGAGTTCGGCCGTCCTGCTGCCGGTGTTCTGGGGACTCTGAGCGTCAGCAACGGCATTCTCGTTGTTCCCTGCTTCTGCACAGGCGCCTCCCCTTGTTTGGCCTTCTTCGCCTTCGTCTTCGCCTCCTCCTCATCCCGCTGGCGCTGTTCTCGCTTTCGCTTCCTTTCGGGCCTTGCCACTCCCGTCTCCGCCTCCCTCAGTCCCTCCACCTTGGCCCTTCTGCTCCGCTTCCCCTCCTTTTCGGCACTCGTCTTCTGCTCGTCCCTCCTCTTCTTCTCCGCAGCTCTGGACTCCTCCCTCTTCTCCTCTCCCCTGTCCCTGAGTTCCTCCGTCCGCCGGTGCACCTGCTCCCAGTCCAGCCTCTGCCAGGGCAGAGGCCATCTCCGTCTCGGACAGTGCTGCACCGCCCCCTGTTGTTCCGCTATTCGCAAGTGTGTCCCTTCCACGCGGCCAACCATCTTTTCCATCAAGGCAGCCAACTTTCTTCTGAGCTGTTCGCGCACTTTGCTCCGGTAGGCGGCTAATTGCGCAATGCGTTGTTTTTCCACACCCCCATTCTCCTGCCGGTGTTCCTTGTCAGTGTCCCCCTTATTCTGTTCCGTGCCATTCGTCTCCACGAGAGGCTGCTGCTTGCAGTTGCGCTGCTGTTTGGCCCCTTTCGCCACTCCGTTGCTCAGCTGCTGCAGCTCCTTGCTTGGCCTCTGCTCCCTCGCCCTCTTCGCCGAAATGCCCATCTGCTGTGCGTTAGCGTCCCCCTCTCTCTTCTTCTTCTTGTTCTGCGGTCGTAACTGTTCTCTGGCTCCCTTTGCAGCGGCAGACGTGCTCGGCGCATTTTCCGCCTCCGTCCGCTGCTTCTGAGCGTTGGTGCCGTTCGAGTGCTGTTCCTCGGCGCCACTCGCCTTGGACTGGATCAGAGAGGTCAACTGCTTCAGCTGAAACCCACGTGAAGACGATTAGCAACGCACAGGTGGGAGGCAGGGAATCGAAGGGGTGTGGGACTGGGACGAGAGCGACAAATGCAGTTAGGCGGGCGAATTAAAGCTGCCGGTCCAAGAGGGGACTGCCATTCGCCCCCTCGCTTCCCCGCTCAATGCCACGCGTAAATAATAACAGTCAAAGTGCCGCGGCAACTTCTTTGCCTCCGCCAGCTTCACGCCAATGCAAACGAGCGCGCTCGCTTCCCTCTCTCTGGGCTTCGCGCGTACCCCTCGTCCTCTAAAGCTGGCCTTTGAGCGGCTGTTGCTAAGCCTTCTCTGCTTCCACAACCACACATTCCATTAAATCGCCAATTTTGGAACGACGTTGCCCGGGCAGCGATTCTTTTTCGGCGCAAAAAAGTGAAGACGGCCAGACAGAAGCAGAAGGAGAATTGAGCGAGGGGAAGGGGCGAGTGGACGGAGGACTTGTTTACCTGCTCCTTGGAGATGTTCGAAGAGAGGCATTCGGCCAGTTCGTGCAGACTCATGCCCTGGTGGAACAGCACCTCCTTCGCACTGTTCGGTCTCTGCGGTTCCTCCGGAGGAGCAGCCGATGCCGAGGACTGGGACGGCAATTCGCCGTCGCACTCCAGCACTTCGTCCAGCTCCAGATGGGTCACCGGGACCAGTTTCGGCATGTCCGAGAAGTCCGCCTCTTGGTCGCCCGTGTCATTATTCTGAGCAAACACCCAATAATTTTGCTATATTTGTGCGTTTTTACATTTTCTCCATCTGCTATTTGTTCAAGGATCAGCGCGGGGGGATTCGATGTGGTTGGCTGCGCCAATGCCGGTCCCAGCAGAACGGACTCCGCCGCGTAAAGGCAGTTGCCGGCGGAGGAAGAGGAGCATGCCGGGTGTCCGACTGCTGGCGCGGCCGCGGAGGAACAGCCGAGCCCATTGCCGACCGACTCGCACGAGCGGACCTGTCCATTGGTCCAGGTTGGTGCTCTGCGCAGCCCAAAGCCCACCTGGGAGGCGTACGGGGACACCATCGGCGGAGTGTACACCGAAGGGGGAGACCCGTCGATGGACTGGATGCCGCTGTCCGGAGTCGAAGAGATGTGCGAGCCGCCGGGATGGGCGCCCAGGTAGGGGTGCCAGGTGGTCGAGGGCTGGCCCATCGGCCCACCCAGATGCCGGAACGAGGACGGGACTGCGCCGGGGTTGGCGAAGTGCTGCTGTTGGTTGTGGAGAAAGATGGCGGAGGGACACAGTGAGCTGGCCGGTACGGAGATGCAGGGAGTGGTCGCACTCTGAAACGGGCAAGGGGTCACAGCCTCTCAACTGGACACCAATCAACTGCTCCCCAGGTCCCACCTGCTGCTGCTCGACATTCTGCGACGGTCGGGTGCCGCTGCGCATTTGATGCTGCCGTCGCTCTTCTTGTGCCGCCTGCCCGCCGCCGCCGTACATATCCATGTTGGTGTAGATCGGGTCCGACTGGCTAAAAATCACTATTTGTTGTTTGGTTCCATTTTCATTGCCGCATTCAAAAATATCATTTCCCAACATCCGCCGGACCTCTTTTATATTGAGCTTCCCCGTCCCCGCACACGTATTGGCATTCTACTAATCCCACTCCCACTCTTCACCGTTCGGGCACGCGCGCGTGCCCGACGTATGTATATCGAGGAGAAATTAGCTGGTGCGTGTGGGTAACGACAGCGCCTTTGCCTTTAATGTTGTCTTCCCCTTGCCCACCTGGACAGGTAGTCCTCAGTGGTGATCACCGTCGAGTTGACCAGCTGCGAGTAGTCGATGGAGTGCAGGTCCCCCAGCAGGTCTGTCGTCCCCGTTGCGTCGTTCTCCGTTGTAACCTCCGCCAGTTTCTTCTCCTCCGTCTTGTTGCCCTTCCTTCGCCTTGTTGTGGCAGTCGCTGCCTTCTTCTCCGTCGTCTTCTGCTGTTTGGCCTTGGACGGCCGGATGGCCAACAGTCCGTTTGGGGAAGGCGTCGGCGGGGACAGATAGGTGGACGAAGAGGAGGAGGAAGGGTTGGAGGAACTGGTGGCCACGCTCAGCGGGTCGCAGCCCTCAGCGACGATGGCACCGCCGAGCTGTGGCACCACCTTCACGCAAAGGTGAAACGCAGTTTGGTAAGGCTGACTGACCTGTGAGGGCGACTGGGCCATCTCGAAGTGTGCCTTGGCCAACGGCTGCACTGCCTTTGTCGGGGCTATCTGTGCCGCGGCCTTCGACTTGTGCTTCACTCGCGGCAGTATGGGCGGCATCCCACTGCTTCCGTTGGGGGGCATCGTCGTCACTCCGTTCTTCTGGTGCATCACAGGCATTGCCCTCGCCCCGACGAGGTGGTGTTCTTTCCGCTTGGCGCCGCCATTGTCCACTGGGTTCGGCACGATCTGGATGGACGACGGACCCGCAATGGCCATCGGCACTGGCGCAGAGGCAGAGACCAACTTAATGAGTGACATTTCAACGGAATGTGTGACGGATGGACTTTGCCTCTGTTGGCGGGTGTTTGTCCCTCCCATCCATCTACATTCCAAAAGTGTCGCCTTCCATGGGACCAAGGGGCGTCTAATCCCCAAGGTGTGTTTGTTTTGTTAACCTCATTCCTTTCCCGTTCTACTGACAACAAATCCCTCTTTTCGCCTATTTCACCATCCTTCCACATCTTTCTCGCTTTTCTGTGTGCGCCTTCCAAAAAGGGAATGCGCTTTTCTGTGCCGCTTTCGGACCGCAAAATATTTGCGCCACTAGTATTCCGTTTCTTTGCCACCGTGTGAGTCAAGCGCAGCCCCGACACGCAGCGCAATTTGGAAATAGAGCGAAGAAGCGGGCAAATGGCGGGAGAATTTGGCTCTCTCCGCTGAATGCATAATAACGTGCGGCAGCCCTCGCTTTTGGGCCGTCGTTTTCCCTCTGCTCCGCGAGTTTTGGTCCCCCGGTGGCCAATTGATGATGAGCTCGGCGGCCGCTTCTACCGCGCCCGGCCAAATTGCGGCGGGAGCGCTCACTGCCTCCGACTTGGTTGGCGCCATTATTTTTGCCCAAACACATTTACCGCTCCATCCACAGCCCTCGGGTCCGACCGCGATGTCCCCGCTTTCTCCGTCTCTTCCCGTTTGCTCCTTCAGAGCGGCGTATATATTATTTGGACCATCTCTGGTGCCAGGGGAAGTGACTTCCGCACGGAGGCGGTGGAAGGGCGCATTGGTTGGGCGGACACTCGCCGCTTCCGAGAATGGGAGAGCCAAGGGAAAGGGGAGAGGCCGAAATGGCATTGTGCTTTGTTTTGGGCACATGTCATCAAAATGGAGGGAGTGGGAGATGGGAAAGGCACAGTTCCTTCCTCTGATCGGCCGCTGTTTTTGGTCTTGGTCACCATGTCCAACACCCACGGGGGTCCTTCTACTTCGCCTCTTCTCGGCCCACCTGTTGCGGCTGCTGTCCATTCGGCTGCTGGCCGCCGTTGCCGGACGGCCGGATGAGCAGTCCGAACAGTTGCGCCTCGTTGCCGTCCTCCTGCCTGCTCTTGAACATGCACGGGACTGCCTCGAAACTCATGTTCAGCCGCCGCCCTCAGGTGTATTTTGTTTGCGCATTTGGCGGCCAATCAATTCGGTAAATAGGCGGATGAGTGAGTACTTCTCGTGGCAACTGAAAAGTGCAAAATTCGCAGGGCACTCGGCCAATTTGTTTATTATAGCTGTTCGTCGCGCGGCAAATACAAATGGGTAGGAAATAAAGGCCCTCGGCTAATTGCGGACTAATGTCGAATGTTATGTGCTAATTAATGTAGCCGTGCTCAATTGCTTGGAAAGTGCGAAGTCAAAGCACAAAACGCCGGCACTCCAATTGGATTGTGGCCGCGCGGGAACGAAAATTGAGAGCACGTGGCTGCTGCCTTTGGCTATAATTGTGGGCGCCAAATCGGGATTATCCGAGTTTTTATCCAAATTCCGAACAACCGAGTAAAGGGAACGGGGGAATTTGGACGGCGAGGGTCAAAGGAGTGACGTGTGTTGCAAAACAATTGTGGTTCGGAGATTATTGAGGCAGATGTGGTCGGGAATTGAACGCGACGAATACAAATAAAAACAAAGCAACAGAGCGAACAGCGCAAAAGGCAACAATTGATTGATCTGTTCGAGAAAAGTATAATATGTGTGCGGCATTCTGAACCGTTTCATCGCAACGGTTTTGCAGGAATGAAAATACAGAGCACTTTGGTTTGGGGCAACCAACGGCAGCCAGCAGTGGCCGTTCGCCATCAATTCGGCCGCCTTCTGCCCAATTAATCAGGACACCGGCGGAGGAGGAAGAAGAAGTGTGACATGACAAAACACACACCAATCATCGGAATGCTGCCGAACGGCAGATGAGTAATTGGAACGGAGGAGGAACAGCCAACAGCCGTTTCTCTCGCCGCTGTTCGGCTGACGCGTTGTCAATTTTCTCGCGGACTATCAATTTTTGCGAGAGCAGGCGAGCGGGAACATCAACACATCCATCGCTGTGCTGGTCGCCAGAACAAGTGACGCTCAATCACGGGCAGAGGGGGGCGCGGAATGGACCGGTGAAGAGAATGGGATGAATGGACGAATGAATGGAATGGATTGGGGGATGGGGAGTGAGAACTGAGAAGGGAAGGGACTGACTGGAGTCATCCTCCGGGTGGCCATCTCCCATCCGCCCGCGATTCGATTGTTTGAGACGCAAACATTGGTGCCGCTGCGATCATCGGCTGTTGGTCGTGACGCGAGCCAACCACAATTTTACGGGCAATTGATTTGGGCGAGGTGATAATGGGCGGCAGCAGATAATGGCATTAGTTTAATTAAGTGCTGGGGAGAGGAATAAATAAACACGAGCAGGCAAAAGGCAGCAGATTGGACTGTGACAAGCCGCAGCAGGGCAATTGTCGCGGCGGGCGGGCAGGCGAGGAGGCACAAGGCAGCCATCATCGGCGGAGGATGGGCAGTGAGTGAGTGAGTGCGGAGGAGCAGGGAATTAATAAAATAAAATGGGCGCAAAGGAGTGCTCAGTGCTGGAAAGACGCACAGCCAGGCGGACGCGGGCGGAGTGACACCGAGGCGAGGGCAGACACGCAGAGGCAGGCAAGAGGTGGGCGCACGCGGCCGCAGCCCAATTGCCTCCACTGCTGCAGCAACCCATCCTGTGGGCTCCGTTTCGCCCGAGCAGCTCCTTCCTCCTCATTTCCCTCCCCTCGGCACCTCGGGGGAGAGCGCGCTCCGCTCGCCGGCAGCGGAAAGCGTGCGCCGCCGTTAAAATGTCGGCGGAGGAAATAATTCGTCGTGCTCACCAATAAATTATTGGTGGATTGGCGCTGCGGCGGAGGGAGCAGAGACAGAGGGAGAGGAGAGGAGGAGGAGGGAGAGTTATATGCAGCAGAGCACTCCACCACCACCAACACCGCTGCCTGCCGCCGCCGCTGTTGTGTGTCGCCCATTCATTCGCCCATTGTGTCGCGTCGACCTGCTTTTTGGCGCGGCCCTCCGCCAGCCCCTGCCCCTGCCTGCTCCTCTCCGTTCTCTGCTCCGCCGCTGCTTCATGCGCCATTGCCTCCGCAGAGGAGTATCCTCCTCCCCTTTCAGCCTTTCACTCCACAGCTCCACACCCCAACTCTTTCCATCCAATGTTTGTGCGTGCTCATTCCCTCCTCAATTTTTGATAGCTGTTGTTACTTCGCCGCCAGCCCCACCGGCTGCCCGCCACCCGAAAAGCGAGGGGCAAGTAATAAAGAGACACGGATGGATTGGATGCAGGGATGGATGGATGTTGGATGTGGATGGGCTCTGCCGCCGCCGCCAAAACACAACAGCGGGAAAAGGAGAGGGGGATTGAGAATTGGATTGGACTGGACTGCTGCAGATTGGCTGATGGAGTGATGGGATTAGACGTCAACATCGGAATTAGATCGACGACACTGGTGGGGAGAGCGATTGGAAAGTGGCGGTCGGCTGGCAGAGCAGGGGATGGAGGGGAACCGGGAACAAGAACCACAAATGTACCTACATGTGTGGCATATGTAACGCCCAATGTTTGGGCAGCCGCACTCCCAAATCTCAAATTAAAGGCCCAAACCTCTAACCACCAAGTGTGTGTTGTCGGCGGTTTGTTTGGGCTTGGCTGATGAGTACCTTGATATCTGATACTATGTAATAAATGTTATCAATTGTATCAGATATCACATCAAATACTATGTATCATCCACCACCTCTTCTGCTGGCGCCACCGTTGTTTGTTGCTCCTTCCCCCCTTCTGCTGATTCCGACCAATCCCCTGAATGCCCTTTCCCCTTCCCCGCCACCCCTCTCCCTCATTCACTCCCTCCGAATCCGCATTCCGCCAGTACAATTCATCATTGGAAATTCGGAAACCCCAAATAAAAATTTGAATGGCGGTCGCTCTTTGCGCGATTGTTGACAATCAATGCCTCCCCCTCCTCCTCGCTTTCCTTTCCATTTCCCCTTTTCGTCACTCACTTAACCGGCCGTCGCCGGCGCAGAAAGGGAGGTGGGATGGAGGAGGAAGGAAAAAGGAATGCTCCTCTGCTGGCTGGTTTTATCATCGCTGGAAGGAGGCGCGGCGGCGCTATAATATTTGTTGTGTATAAATGTGTGCAAGCTGCTTTGAGGCGAATTGGCGGGAGGGGAGGAGGAGTGTCGGTCGGTGGGAGGGGAGGGCTGCGAAACGGAGCAGAGCACAGCCACAGAGGGAGGGAGGAGGGACCAGTCGGCCACTGTTGTTGAGGAGCGAGCATCTCCCTCCTCTGGTTTTGGAATGGAGAGGCACAGCCCCATTAGGTGCGCATAAAGGGAGCGGAACCGGAGCGAGGGGAATGCACACATTTGGGCATCGATTGACTCCTCCGCTGCTTGTGCCCACACAATGCTGTGCGAAGCAATTACTCTTCTGCGTTCTCTCCATGGGCACTAAGCCAAAGCGGTTCTTCGCTGGCAAATTCGCCCTCTCCGTGCGCCTTTGTGTTGTTTTCGACGGATAGATGGGCAAATGGAGGAGGAGTGAGCAGAGCAGCAAGCACTCCTCTGCTGCTCTGCTGTCCCTTCCTTCCTCCGCTGGTGTGTGACCCGCTTGGATGGACGGCCTTCAGTGGCGCGACATTTGAATGGCGGACGAGGTTGGGATTGGGATGGGGAGGCAAATGGCGACTGTGGAAATGGAAAGGGACTGAAGATTTGGGAAAAGTGGCTGTTGGACGCGGGAAGGCGCAATGCAATGACCAATGACGCCAGCAGAAATGGGAATGGTTGTTCCGGGTAATGAAATGGGCACGGGAGCGAGGAAAGGAAGAAAAGGAACGAACAACGAACGGTAATTGGAATTTGGAATTGGCCGACGCAGAAAAGCAAACCAAGGACCCAGTGGAAAGCATGACGGAAGGCACAGGTCGGGAGCAATTGACCATCCGGACGAAGAAGCGATCCAACAGGGAGCTGGGCTTTGGAAAAGGTTTGATCCGAGGGATTCTGCTGCCTCTGCCTTTGTCCTCGTTGCCGTCCAGTAGAAACGTCCCGAGATCTCGATCTCGAAATGCCGAGATATTGGGGTTTTTTGATATCGAATATCGATCTCAACTTCGAGATCAACCCAATATCGATCTCGATCTCGACCGAAATTCCGATCTCGGGACGTCTCTGCCGTTCAGTGTCCGCCAACCAAGTTGAGTGAGCCAGAAGGGCAAAAGCTCGAAATTCGAACGACTGAAATATGTACAAGCTCGAAAATAGGGCTGTACCCCTTAGCCCTTAGCCAGCTGCCCTCGCCACTCTTCCGCCTCTTCTTCTGCCGATTCCGATGCCTCCTCTTCCCGCAAACATCTGGCCCATCGCGTCCAGAGCCCGCGATCAGCCTGAACTTATTAGCACGCACAGCCAAGGAAGGCCCAAGGCGACATCTCCTCTGCTCTCGTTTGCGTGTTCCAGTTCCCCTTGCCCCAACCCAACTGCAGATGATTGTTGTTTTCCGTTTGTTGCCAGAAGTGAGTGACCAAAACAACGCAATCCGCTTTTGGGTTCCCCCGGGAGGTGTCTGTCCCTCGATCCCTTTCGCGGAATGACTGATGACTGCGGGCGGCTGGAGGCGACTCCCCGCGGCAGAGAGCATCTCGAGCGGAAGAAAACCGCATCCAGGCGATTGGAGCGGCGGCACAGCCCAGAGTGGATTCCGTCTGAACGTCTGAACATGTCGTTCCGTTCTTTCGCTCTCCCGTTCAAGTGCCCCATTTTTGGCGACCCGCGGCTAATTCAATAATTTCGGGGGATTGGAATACGGGAATACGCGCACTGGAGGAATTAGCGATCTCCTTTTGCCGCCAAATGGGCGCATCCTTTCCCCTTTTCCCGATTTGTTGGCAAAATATTTGTTTCCGTGGCCCATTTGCCCCAATTGCGTCCGGAAAGGGCCAATCAGAGTGGGCAAATGGCCCATTCAACAGTTGTGTGTTGTGTCGTCCAACCTTCTGCGCCCAAAGTGTCCATTTCCGAATTCCTCGCAAAGGAATGACCTCTCCCTCTCCCCAGACGACTAATTTGTTCCTTCCACCCCAAAAAATCCGTTCGTTCCGCCAAAAGGCATTGATCTTTTCCGCGAGACTGAGAACTAAAACTGTCTCCTCCTCTCCCCGGACTCCACAGTTTCGCCTTTTACGAGCCCAAATGTGCGTTTTCACGCCGTTTTTATGCGCTTTTTACGTTTAATCGGAGTCCACTCTTGGGGCAACTGTTGCGACGGCCGACCGTTTTCCCCGTCCCTTTTGTTCCCCTTTTGTTTCGCACTTTGCGCGTCCAAATTTGCGCATTGTTTGGGCGCAGGGGCAAATTGCAAAACGGGCGGGAGTGCGGGGCTTGATCGGTCGGTCCCCGCTTGTTTGCCCCTTCCCATGCGCCGCCGGACAGCGCAGCAGGCGATCCTCTTTCCCGCGCCCATTAGAGAGAGAGAGAGGGAGGGAGAGAGAGCCAGGTCCCGGCCGTCCTGGGCAAGAACGACGGACGGGACAGAGCACAAGCACTCCTCCTCCGCCCGCTCTCGAGAGGCGCATTGATTTGGACTGGACCGGACGGGACAGGAACACATCCATCCGCTCTCCAGCGGCGGACGCACTTCTGGAAAACAACTCGCAACACATTCCCCATCCCCTCTCAGAGAAGAGAGAGCCCCAAATGGCCATCAGCACGGAGGGCAGCAGCACCTGAGGGACCGGGCAATGCTCTGTTTCGGCACCAAGAAGCAGGTGAAGGTGGCCATGGACGGAGAGGGCGCACGGAGGGCGGAACTGGGGCCGCACAAGAGGAGGACCGTGGTGCTGAACGCCAAGGTGAGTGGGCACTACTGACTCGGGAGGCAGCGGCATTCCAAACTCTAAACGCCCGGGGCTCTTTCCCAACATTTTGCTCTGCCTGACCGGCGGCAGCTGACTCCCGCCTCTGCCCAGCAGATCACCCAATTTGCCGCTGCTGCCATTATCAGGCGGACACTGGCCCTCTGCTGCTCCGCCGCAGCTGGCCAAAGGTGCCCCGTCCATTCACCCCCTGCCCATTTATCCGACCCATCAATTTTTGATCGGCCTTCGGCCACCCATCGATCCACCCCTGGCCATCATTTGGGCCGTCCATCCCAATTCCCTCCGAAAATAAAATGTCCTTTGACCCGACTGAAACCTAAAAGGGGACCTTTCGCCAATTAGGCATTCTTCCGGCAAACCTTTTGGCGCCCATTTGCATTTCCGAATTGGCACGCCAGTTCCTTTTGCGTTCCCATTTCGGCAAAACCCCTCTTTGTTAATTGGCCTACTCCCAAGTCCCAACAGCACGTGAGTTGTCCACCCAGCCGCCAATTTAGTCTCCAGACCGCGCTTTTCGACGCAATAAATCCCCCCATTTTGGCGGCGGGCGATTTGCCCGGATCTGCTGCCCAGCCAGCAGAGAGAGCACATTCCCCGCAAATGAGCGCAATGTTGGCGCCACACAATCGATCACCGAATCCCCCATTCCCAGTGTTTACTTTCGGCAAATCCCTGCTCAAGTTGTTTAGCCGAAAAGAGAGAATTCGCCATTTCAGACGAAGAAACGCAAAAGGAGGCAGAAGAACGAGGATAGCCAGAGGGAAAAGAGGGACAAGTCAGCGACAACAATAATGGAGATGGGCGACGGGAAGGGGCCCCCGGCCATTGACTTCGCCAAAATCACGGACCGGATGTTCGGTGAGCCGAACGCACAGGGGAAAGGGGACAGGGCACAAGAGACAGGGGTCAACTGATCAATTGATCGACTGATCAACTGCTGGGGTGCTCCATTCTCTCCCCGCTCAGCCATTCTGTTCGCCTCCGGCTCGGACAGCGCCTACCGCCAGAACATCAAGGGCGTGTCGGAACGCGTGAAGCGCACCTTCCCGGACAGATGCAAGGCACAGCCAACGCACTCCCCAGAGCCATTCCGCCCACCCACTCCCTCAGATCTTCAACCTGTCCCAGAAGCGCTCCGACCTGGGCAGAGCCCACCAGCAGGGTGCCGTGGTCGAGTTCGGCTGGCCGGAGACTCTGGCGCCGCCGCTCGACCGGCTCTGCTCCATCTGCAAGCAGATCGAGAACCACCTGAACGCGGCGCCGGACAACGTGGCGGTCATCCACTGCAAGGGCGGACTGTACCGCGCCGGCATCGTGGTGGCCGCGTTCATGCACTACGCCAGCATCTGCGAGGCCGAGGCCAGCGTGGCCGACCGATTCTCGATGCAGCTGTTCACCGAAAAATACCTCGGCTCGGAGGCACAGCCGTCGCACAAAAGGTGTCAGGATAGATTGGGAGATGGAAGGGCAACCGAATGCCTCCCAGATATGTCAAGTACTTCGCCAATCTGTTGACTGGCGCCATCAAAGTCTACCCGTCTCCGGTGCTGCTGACCAGTGTGCTGCTGACGCGCATTTTCCCCGGACTGGTGGTCACGCTGAAGCTCTACGAGCGCATGAAGCCCGTCTGGAGCAGCGGCAAAATGTGGGCCCCAAACAGGCCCTTCCAGTGCCTCCTCCCTGTTCAGCGTCCTGAAGGAACATTCGGTGATCGACCTGGGCGGTGCCGGTCGATTATCACTGCGCGGAGATGTGCTCCTCAAGTGCTACGCCCCGCCGGCGGGGGCGGGCTGCGACAAGCAGCTGCTGTTCCAGTGCCAGTTCAACACCTGTGCTCTGAACCTGGACTCGCTGGGAGAGCCCAGGCTCGTGCTTCAGAAGGAGGAGCTGGACTACCTGCCCCAAGGTCAGGCAAAGCCCAACTGGCCGATTGGGCAGACGCGTTCAGATCAACCGATGGACAACTCGGCCGCACTCGAGTTGTGCTTTGAGCTGGGTCCGCAGACGGAGACGGCGGCCAAGAAGTCGGCCAGGAAGTCCGCCTCCCCCGGACAGCAGCGCAAGTCCGCCTCGCCGGGCCGTGTGGGCGGCGACTTCTCGCGGGCAGACTCCTACGAGAACTTCGATCGGGCAGAGGGTATGCACAATATATGAAGACTATGTACATAGGTACCCTCGCTTTCGTTCATCGCCACCAATCCAATTTTGAATCCCAATTTCATTAGTGCGAATTGCTTGATTTTTTGATAGTGTTGCTGTGCAACAAAGAGAGTACAAAGAAAAAACAAATTTTGCCACTAATTTTAAAAATTGGATTGGTGGCAGACGATGAAAAGGAGAGTAGCCTAAGTCGGTTTTTGCAAAACCTCCCAATTTCCCTCAATTTCCCTCTGCCTTTGGCGAAACGCCCAATGCATTTTGCTCTGGCCCCATCCCCTCCCCCGGCCCTAGAGCCCTCCCCATTGGTGCCGTTCTGCCGAGACAATTGTCTTCCGCCAGCTGCACCCCTTTCCCCTGCCCTCCTCTCTTTCCTCCCCTTGCCTCTCGCCCATTTCTCCATTGTTTCTTTCCCCTGGATCACTTTTTCTCGCCCACACTCGGCCCCTAGGGGAGCGAGGGAAGGGGAATCATCGGCTCGACAGCCGGAGAACTGCTCTGCTGCCCCTGGGCCCTTGTGCCTCTAGCCGAGCAGTTTCTCCGTCTCCGCGGATTGATTGTCCCCCAGCCCCGGATCGATCGGCGCCGTCTCAGCCGCCACTCTCGCCTCCCCCGGAGCCTGTCCAGCCCAAACCGTAGTTTTGCTCCATCCACTCCCTCACAACAACATCCCATCCTCCGTCGCCCATGAGGGGGGAGGACCCCCAGCCCTTCGCCTCAGTTACACTCCCTCCTTTGCATGTGCCATATTTTTGCTCCCTTCCCTCCTTTGCATTTCGAATGCACAATATCAACAGTGTTTGGCGCTGTTTGTTATTCTTTCTCGGCCACAGCCTCGTTCGATCAATCTTCGCCCATCCACATATGACTGATCGCTTTTCGCACGATTCAGACGAGCGCAGTCTCTCGTTGCCGATAAACCCGGATGGAGTAGTCGTTGGCCACCACCCGAAGGCGAATAGCTCCGAAGCAGAGGCCACTGCTTCCCACCATTCCAGCCAAGTGCCGACCCTCCCATCGTCATCCTCGCAGCACACCCCTTCGGCCACCGACGGGGGAGACTCCGGCATCGGATCGGACTCGCCCAAGGCTTCGGCTGCGGCGGCACAAAGCGACGCAAAGGGGTTGCAGGGTATAGAAGAGGAAGGTCCCTGGAGAATGCCGCCGCCGGTGCCCCCGAAGGCCGTGCGACGGCACTCCTCCGTGGAGCTGGACGACCTGGAGCCGGACGACCCGATGCGTAGTGCCTACGAGGACTCCACCATCGGCAGGGACCACTCGGTGTTGCCGCCGGGGGTGAGGCCCAACAGAAGGCACTCTTCGCACGGCATGGAAGGGACCACCTCAGCGTCTTCAGGAGACGAAAAACAACAACAGCAGCAACAGCAACAGATCAGAAGAGTGTGTCCCATGGTGCAACCGGAACTGGTCGCCACCGGAAGGTTGTACAAGTCCAAAAGACTCTGACTCTCTGACTGACTATCTCCCTCCCCAGATATGACCCCAACTCTCGCTGCTTCTCCTATGTGCCGGTCAAGTCGCTCAAGGAGCACTACCAGGCGCCGAAGAAGCCAGCGCTGAAGAGGCGCACTTCGGTGGCGGAATCGGTGGATTTGGACAGCGCAACTGTGAGCCCCACCGAGGCGCAGATTGCGCTGCGTCAGCTACACCGAAAGGACTCCGCCGGAAGTGACCAGAGGCGGCGACCAGAGACGCCCAAATGGGAGGCGGAGATCGACAAGGTGGCTGGTCGTTTCGAGCCGCTGCCCGAGCGGCGCCCCCGCCGAGCGTCCACCTCGTTCACGCCAGTGGGCCATCTGCAGCGCGACTATGTGCGCTCCCCGTCCGCACAAATGCGCTCGCCGCAAGAAGAGTGGCGCTTCCGGCAGCAGAGGAGGACGCAGACCCCGATGGAGGCGCTCATCAACGGATACTACGAACACCCCGCGGCCAAACAGCAGCACGTGGGCGAGGGCTGGGGGGCAGAGGTGCCCCAGCAGCAGAGGAGTGCGCACACGGTGCCCCGCATGCAGACGCCCCGAGAGATGCTGTTAGGGCTGGCGGAAAGGCCCACGGTGGGCGCACAAACAAGCATTGTGAGGACTACCAGCGTTCAGGTGGTGGACCAGGCCAAGAGGGCCACCCCGATGCCTGCCGCCCGACAGAGTCCGCTGCCGATTCGGTTGCACACTGCTGCTGGTCCGGCGCCAGCCCCACAACAGCCTTCGCCGCGAACCCGCCAGGAAATGGACGAGCTATGCGACCCGGAGTTCTACCTCTCCTACACACCGAATGCATCGCCGACGGTCGGCAGGAAGCAGCCGCAGCAGGAGCAACCGAAGCGGAGGCCTTTGCGCGAAGACTTGCTCTCCAAGTCGGTGCCGAATGACCGCGTCTTCCGCCAAACGGCACAGAGGTGGGGGAATAATGTTGAACGAGTGGACAAGAAGGATTGAAGTGAATTGATGCGGGCGGATGTGCGTAACCTGCTCGCGGAGTACCAGCGCGGAATGAACGGCGGTGGCACTTCGCCCGGCACTCGACGCTCCCAGACCCCCCAAAATGTAGAGCTGGGCCGACAAAAATACACGCTGCCGCTGCAAGACGAGTTCCGCGCACGCAATTGTCGATCGGTGAACTCGACTCCGCTGATCGGACAGCGGAAGCTGTTCGTGCACAATGGGGACAGAGACGCAGAGTCGGACGAGTGCGGGGCGGAGGACTGGCTGAGCGCCAAGCTGAGGGTGGTCAGAGGCAAGCGCTATTCAGAGCCGGAGGAACAGCGCCGGAACGCGGAGAGGATGCTGTTGGAGGTGGGCCAAAGGGGGAAGGCGGAGGGAGGTATGGATTGCACAGGAGCTGAAGAACAAGTCGGCGGACGGGGCCGGCCAGCAGAGGGGCGGGGACCCACTCGAGGAGTACCGCCGGGAGGAGCTGCGCCTCAAGAACGCGCAGTCGCCCCTGCGGCTGGACCAGCTGCGCCAGGCGAACCGAGACCTGCAGCGGGAGAGGGCCAGGCAGTACATGCAGAGTGGGCACCGGGGGCACATCCCCTCGTCAGCTGTCCCTTCAGACCAGCCGCTGCAGACCATCTACCCGTTCAGCACGTTCCCCAGGCCGGCGTCCCCTCCCCCCTCCGCCATGCACAACTCCGTGCTGCCCGTCTACAACGGTCGCCAGCTGGACTCCCCGCTCGTCCCTCTGCAGCACCAAAACCAGCCGCCGCCCGTCCGTCGCGGTGCCACGCCGACCAGCCAGATTGTGCGCGGCAAGCCCCCAACGCCGCCGCCCACAATGTCGCGCAGCGACCGCGAGCGCTCCAAGAGCCCGTACAGCGCAAAGCTGATGCGCGGCAGCTCCAACTCGGCGCCTCCCGTCGCTGCGGGGGCAAAACGACAGCAGCAGCAGGAACCGGCGGTGAACGCGAGTCTTTACGCGCTGAGGCAGTCGCTGTACGCGAAGGAGAGAGAGCGGATGGGAGTGGCTGCGGAGGGAGGGGGAGGCAGGGTGAGCAATATCAGTACCACTTTTGCTGAATGAACGGCGGTTGGATTGGACGGATGTTGTTGTTTGAGGGCGAACAAACACACCACCACCACATTTTGCTAGCCAACGATAAAGTGTTTGAGCAAAAGAGCGCACATTCGATCAGACCAACTCACAAAACCCTAACACATATTCTGGAGTGGGAGCACTAACCGAGAGATTGAGATTGGGCGACTAACCACAAGTGCAAGGCACTCTTATTGAATTAAATGCGGGAATCTGAGGAAATGTTTGTTTGCATAGATAATAGAGTAGAGTTTGTTCCTTTTTTGCGCACTTTGGCTCTTTTTGGTGTTGATTTGTTCCAATTCAGCCGCCCGAGGATGCAGAGGACGTGCAGCCTCCGCCTAAGGCCGCTCCGGACCAACACCCAGTTGGGCGTTCCCAGTCGCACCAGGAGGTGCCCGGGCATCGGCTGACTCCGGTCAAGCCGATCCTGAAGAGGACCAACCCGCAGCAGCAGCAGAACGGCTGGACCAGGGGGGAGCAGACTCCGCCAGAGGTGGGCGCACTTCCCCACTGACCTTGGCTCTCTGCCCTCGCCCCGATGGGCGGGAGGCGCACTCGAGAGGGCGCATTCCATCCATTCAATCGAACCTTGGTCGAGGTTTTGCGCACTTTTCGAATCGACACAGCGTCAAATCGGCGAAGAGACTGGGGAATTCAGCAGCGCCCAGGAACAAGTCCAAAGGCACACAAAATGGGGCGCACATATATCCCCAAATGCGCACTCTGAAGACGCGTTTTTTGTGTCAGAGAGCCGAACTTTTCTTTTTTGGAGGAGTCGCCCGCGTTGCGAGCCCAACAGCTGCTGGCCTGGGCAGAGCGCAGCGACACCCCGCAGTTCCCGATTTCGGACAGGGAGACGCCCAGTAAGGGTGGAGAACCAAGTTCGGATTTGGATCCCATCGATCGCCAAGGGCCCTACCACCCGCTGCTGTACAAGGGGGCCGAGGAGCACATGAACGGCGGCGGCGGAGTGGCCAGACCGCACAACAACAGCAACACTTGGACGGCGGGACAGAACAGGCGAGCGGGAATGGAATGCGTTCGAAAAGGACTGAATTGGCGGGGAATGCGGGAAAATGGGCGAGAGTTTCCTTTTCCGCCCATTTGCCCCAAACATTCGCGTTTTCGTTTTCCGGACGCACAATCCCATTCCCCCCTTTCTCCACTCCCTCGGCCAATCGATGCAATTCAATTTGGTCCATCGATCGCCCCTTTCAGAGCGGGCGCACTGACTCCGCACGGCATGTACGGACTCTCGACCTCAGCTGGCACAAATGCCGCCGCATTCTCGCGACGCTCGTCCCTGACCTCCGTTGGTAAGTGAGTGGGACAGACGGATGAAGAATGTGCACACCCGTTGGGCAAGCCAAGTGATCCAGAAAGGGGAATGGAAAAGGGTCTCTGGTCTGGTGGCAGATCGCCCCCTCCGGGGGACTTCTGGCCTCCTTTGTTGTCCGGAAGCGCACCCCCCCCCCCCGCCGTGACCACTCCGCCTCCCCATTTGGCGCATTACTCACTCTTTGTGTGCACAGATGTGCACAACACTCCGTCTCCCATTTGCCGCTTGGGACAAGGGTTCCATTGATTTCGACAAAAGTGCGAAAGAGCATCCGGAGGAGGGGAAAGACTCATTCATTTCCCCGGGGACTGGCCGCTTGTCGCCCTTTGAGTGCCGCGGATGATGAGCGCAAAGGGCACCTCCCCCCAATTGGGGTTTCCATTCGCCCGGTGTTTATTTTTATTCTCTCTGCCCCAATCCACTCCCCCAAGCATCCTGAGAGGCGCCTTCTGGCGCCTCTCAACGGCGAATAAACTCTATCCGTCCCTCCCGTACGCTTCCTTCTATTCTTTCGGTGTGGCCCTCGCCTCGCCATTCCCGTGGGCCGTTCCTTTCCCGCTTATACGCTTTTGGGGTGCCAAAATCGAACATTTCACGCGGCAAAGAGTTGGTGTGCGGGAAATAGGCCAATTGGCCATAAAGGGGGAGTGCGCCAATCCCCCCGCCCAATTGGCGCCCGCATTGTGTGCAGCCAGCCCAAAACAAACGCCCGGCTGGCTTGTTTTCCCTCCCCCTCCCTTCATCCGCTTTGTGCGCACTTTTTACTTTTGCAATCGCGCCAGCTCCCTTTCACAATGAGCTGCCCGAAATTCGAACAAACACCTCTCCCCGGTTCTCTGTTTTGTCCCTTCATGCCCTGTGCTCTCCCCGGTGCCGATCGATCATCGATTGTCGGCTAATTCGACCGGGGAGCAGCTGGCGGCGGGACAGTTGTGGTGGCCCCGGCCCCTTTGACCCGTCCTCGTTCCCAAACCCCATTCGCTGTGGCCACCTGCTTCGTGCCCAGATCAATCTCTCCGCACCCCTAGCAGATCTGTCCCCCCATTCCCTCGCCACTTCTTCCCGCTCTAGCCAGCCGCCGATTGGGGCGCCTCACTTGGCCCATTTCCCGCCTCAAACACAACAAGCGCCCTCCCACCGCGATCCATCCATCCATCTTCCGCCTCTCTCCTGAACTTCTCTCCCCACTCCGCCACATCCGACCAGAACAACAACGCACCGCTGGACATGGATCCGGCGGGTTCGAATCCCCGCTGCGTTCCCATTGTTTGCACGTTGAGCGCCGACGGAGTGCCCGTGGTCCTAGGACTGGCCTCGCCCAGCTCAGCCGCTGAATCGCCTCCCCACGAAAGCGTAGAGCACGTGGAAGTGCACCGAATCGATCTGGAGGAGGAGGAAGATGGCTATGAGGAGGATGAAGAGCCGATTGAGGTGCTCGTGGAGGAAGTGGTCGATCTGAGGAGAGAGCGGGGCGGAGTGGAGCTGATCGAGACTATTGTGGAGGAAGAGGAGGAGGGAGTGCTGAGCGACGAGGAGCACAGGAAAGTATCGGCGGCACGGGAAGAGGAGCAACGGATCCCCAACGGGAGTGGCGGAACGGCAGAGGGAGGTGGGCTGGCGACAGAAGTGCCGCTACAGCGGTACGGCGGAAACGAGCTGGTCAGCACTCCGGTGGACGAGGAGCTGATTCCGATCTACCACCACGGACACTCGGACATTGGGCAAGTGGGCGGCGGAGAGGCGGACGAGGGGCAGACGAGGAGAGGGGACGAGGAGAAGGAGGAGGAAAAGCCGGATTTGAGAAGGGAAGTGGGTGTTGAACAAGTTGTGCCCGAGCAGAGGAAGGAGCGAGAAGTGCTGATCACCACTAAGGTGGAGGGGGTGAGAGAGGAGTTGCGGAGAATGGGAGAAGAGGAGGAGGAGGAGGGGGAAGTGGTCCGGAGGAGACGCATGGAGCTGGAGGTGGAGGCAGCGGCGGCCCAGCTGCTGGACGGGGAGGCGATCGAGGCGGAGCAGCTCAAGCAGGAGGAGAAGAAGGGGCACCAGGAAGTGCGCTTTCTGTCGGCGGAAGAGCTAGTCCCGCAGCAAGAGACCATCGTGACCAAGACTGTGACCATCATAAACGAAGTGCACGCGTCCACCTCGGTGGAGACTGTGCTCGCGGACACAGGTGCCAAGGCGGAACAGGCGCTCGGAGTGGCGAAGACGGCAGTCGTTCCGGTACAGCAACCAGCGGCGGCAGAAGTCGCCAAAACGACGACAATGGTGCTGGTGAGACAGAAGACCATTGAGCGACAAAGGGCGGTGGAGGAGGAGGAAAAGGAGGAGGGGGAGGAGGGCAGGGACGAGGTTGAGTGGCGCACCGGGGTGGAGGAGAGGCGACTGGAGGTGGAGCTGGAGCGGCGGGAGCAGCCTCTGTCGGCGGGCATAACACGTGCCCTCGTGATCGAGCAGCACCTGATCCCCCGGGAGAAGGAAAACGCCCAGCCGGTGCATGTGGTCGTGCAGCCAAGGGGTCCCCAGCAGACTATCGCTCCGGCGGTTGAGACGCGCCAGAACGGAACGCGCACCCCGGGGGCGAGGTCCCCTTTCGCGCAGCTGGAGCCGCCAGTGGACGAGGACTGGCGACTGTCGCCGAAGACTCTGAGCCGGATAAAGCAGCTGCGGGTCGTGATGGAGACCAACGGCGCGGTGGGGCAGGAGGAGGAGGAACAAGGCAACCACCGTTTGGGAATCGGGGCCTGGGTGTGGGGGGTGTCCGCATTCGAGAGTCAATACAATACGTTTGCCGACCTGTCAACCACATATTTTCCAGATGGCGCCGAGGTGATTCACCACCACCCGGTAGGCACCCCGGCCATCAGCCCGATATGTCCGTTCCTCCGTTTGCAGGTCTTCATGAAGGACACCAGCCGCTTCTGGTACAAACCGACCATCAGCAGGGAGGAGGGTCTGCCGTCTTCCCTGTGCTGGCTCTGACTCCCGCTTTCAGCCATCGCGATGCTGAAGAACAAGGCGCCGGGGACCTTCATTGTGCGCGACAGCAACTCGTTTCCGGGCGCATTCGGACTCGCCCTGAAAGTGGCCCAGCCGCCGGCGGGCGTCAACTCCGGTTGGTGGAGCGGCCTCCAAATTGTGCTATTGTCGCACTTTCAGCGGACGGCAGCGAACTGGTGCGACACTTTCTGATCGAGCCCTCATCGAAGGGAGTGCGTCTGAAGGGCTGCTCCAACGAGCCGGTGTTCGGCACTCTGGCCGCCCTCGTCTACCAGCACTCCATCACCCCGCTGGCACTGTGAGTCACCTACACGAAATTCCAACGGCATTTGCGTTCTGTCCAGACCGTGTCGTCTGATTCTACCCGAGTACGATCCGGCAGCGACCCCGGAGCACCTGAACTCCAACCAGGCGCTGCTGGAAAGGGGTGCCGCCTGCAACGTCACGTGAGTGCCCTCCCGTGCTGCCCGTAACGTGGTCCACAGATTTCTGTGCTCCGTGGACACCGAATCTCTGACCGGGCCGGAGGCACTGCGCCGCTCGGCCGCGCACTGTCTTGAGCTGCTGCAGAGACGCGAGCTCAGGGCGGTGCCGGTGCATTTCAAGGTGTCGGCGCAGGGCATCACTCTGACGGTGAGTGGGAGGACGGGGGAGTGGATGGTCCAGCCCACGGCAGGACAACACGCGGTCGCAGTTCTTCCGTCGCCACTACCCGGTCAACTCGGTCACGTTCGCGGGCATCGACCCCGAGTCCAGGGTAAAAAACCATTAACTTAATAGAGTTTTGTTCTGATGAAAAAATGAATAATTTTGGGTGTTCGACAACAACAACGTGGCCCAGCTGCCGCCCACCTACGTGCGCCAGGCGAGCCAATGGTGGCGCTGAGTCAGTCGATGTCCCCCCCCCCCCCCACAGGCGCCCGTGTTCGGATTCGTGGCGCGCAAGAATCCCGCCGGAGACTACAGTGGCAGCGTGGAGAACGCGTGCCATCTGTTCGCCGAACTGGACCCAGGTCCCCTGGCGGCTCGCAGCTTGCGGCCATTTTTGCCCGTTCAGACCAGCCCGCGTCCGCCGTGGTCAGATTCATCACCAACGTGATGATGCCCGTCGGCAGGGCCCATCTGCACCAGATACACCAGAGTGTGCGCTGACCAGGGGCGTCGGACGGCGGCGGAAGAGAAGTGCTCGGCCATCACCTCTTTCCCTCTCCCTCTCCCTCCACCCCCGTTCCCAGTTCCAATTCTCCAGCTGCGCATTTTATTCCTACTCAAAATTGCCTTTTGCCCCAACAACAACCGATTCATTGATTGGCTTCTGGCCCCAAAACAGACACTACCACATCCGCATTCAAGTCGTAAACTTTTATTCCCTCCGAGATCACATTGCGAATAAACCAATGTTTACCTATTTTTAAATAAAATGTGCAAAGTTTATATGAGAGGAATCCAGCGAATTCAAAATCTTAGGCTATGCTTGACTGACCAAAAACTATGGTCGAACAGAGAAATGTGTCGGATTGTAAGCAACTTTTCTTTTAAATTCGCATCGGGCGCAAAGTCCTATAGCGATTCGACAAATGCGGAGAATACGGCGCCATTTAGTTGTCAGAGCGAAGTGCTTCTTCTCCGCTTCCACTTTCGGCCGTTTGACGTGGAGGCCGCGGGTGGGGATGCGCTCACCTCGGCCGCATTGTGGCCCTCTGCCCCCGTCTGTCCCCTCCGTTTCGGCCTCCGCTGCGTTGCCATGGCCACAATCGGCGGCCGCACCCTGAGTGAGTGCCAAGTGACGCTGCAATTCCCTGCCGGGCGCCCTCATTCGCCCACTGACTGGTAATTTGTTCGCATTCGAAGTGAAGCAACAACCGACGTGGCGGCGACATTCTGCGGACGCTAGTGGACAACACAACACGCCCAATGCCGAGCCTGGACTGTTGAATGGGGAACTGCGTGGGCGGATTCAAACGGCGCACCACCAGAATCGCACCTTGGAAGAGGAACAGGCAGCTGAGCCATTCATCTGCGCGAGCCAAACATCCCGCGATTCAGGCCGATTGTGCTCTCCTTTCTGGGCATCGACGGAGCCGGCAAGACAACCATTGTGAAGGCACTCCAAGGAGGTCGAGGGTCGACCGGTTTGTGGACGAACAGAACATTTCCAGAGGACCTGGGCACCGTGCACCCCACGGTGGGCTTCTCCCGCGCCGAGATGCGCGTCAAGAAGTACCGGTTCACCGTCTACGACCTGGGCGGGTCGGCGCGCATCCGCGAGATCTGGTCCACCTATTTCGCAGAGGTCAGCCCCGCAGTCCAATTCCTCGGATTCATCCCCGCCCAGCTCTACGGTGTGGTGTTCGTGGTGGACGCGAGCGCGTCGAGTCGGCTCCAGGAGAACAAGCAGATGGTGGATTCACTGGCCGGGGTGCCCGAACTTCAGGGCAAGCCGATCCTGTTCCTGCTCAACAAGAAGGACTTGCCAGAGGCCTTGGACGAAATGCAGTTCTCCGACCGCTTCGGCCTCCATAGCATGGCCAAGCAGAACAAGACCGACATCCGCGTGGTCCAGTTTGGGGAGTGCAGACAAAGGTGGGAACGGGTTGTGTCCCTTCAGGAAGGAGTCTGTGCGGTGAAAGGGACCGGAAAGGAGATTGACCAGGCAAGAAGTGTGGACGATCCGAATACGACCCCCGCACTTACAGGTGATTGTGGAGGGCGTTGAGTGGCTGATCGAGAAGGTGCTCGACAACTACGACGGCATCTCCAAGGCCGGACAATACCGGGTGGCAAGGGAATGAATGGCAGCCACTGTTTAGGGCGTGGAGCAGGCGCTAAAGAAGCTGAGGGAGCGCCAGGCACAGGAGCGCCTGGAGAGGCAACATCGGTTGGCACTCTCGTGAGTACATTTTGGTCATTTACGCAAGGTTATTGGAGGCAATCTGCCCTAAGGGCGAGCAAGGAGAGTCCCGAGAGGGCGGGTACGCCGGCAGATGAACAGACGCAGGACCGGCAGGAAGGGGGACGCCTGGCGGAGGCGGAGGGGGAGGGGGGGAGTGGTACTGCCGCGGCGCAGCTGGATGATGAGAGGTCGAAGGAGAACGGCAGGGTGGGCGGACAAGTGGGTCCGTTTTGAACGTCCGCTTTCAGATCGAGTTGAGACCGGGTACGGGGAATGCGGCGGCGAGCACTCAACCGCCGGTTGACTACCGCGTGTTCGAGATCAGCCGGACGGAGGAGGAGGAGGGCGGCCAAGCAAACGAGGCTGTGGCAGAGGAGATCGAGATGCGACCGACGGGGAGCGCTGGCGCCAAGAGGGCGGAGACGGCAGCCGGCCAAAGGGCGGCGGGTGACGAACAAACGCTGTGACTGATCTGTTGCCATCCACATGTTGTTGTGCCAGCTCAAACCCAACCCGAACCCCACACCCTCCAGCACATTTCCCAGCGACCAAGTGTTCCATCGTTCCGAAAAAGGGATTGAAGTGTTCGCTTCACGGCCGAATGCAGTCCGATGAATGTGACCGAATGAATGCGGAATCGATGGTCGCCTCGATCCGCGCTGAATGAATGCATAACGGCACACTGAAGAGGCCACTCGGTGAAGGACAGTTCGAAAACAATGGAGGCGGCACGAGTCATTGAGTGAGTGGGCATGCATAATCTCTTTGTTGTTCAGGGGGAGAGTAATAATAATTAATAGGTGTCGGAATGATGCGAAGGAAACAAATAAATGTGTTGGGTGGGTGAGCAGAGTATCATCGCTATTATCCAATATCCATCCTGTGCAGTCCGGGGCCCCTGCTCAGTCCTCCCAGGTCAGCGAGTGTCTCTCGCCTACCCGCAGCTGGCAATTCCTCTTGCCGTACCAGTTCACATAGGCAAACTCGTTGTTCGAAACGATCGAGTTGAAGCGTCCGCCGAACTTGGCAGCCGCCTCACTTTCGATTTTGCGCGCCGCCTCCAGATTGTCTGCACTTGCCTTCAGCGCACCCTCCACAATGTTTCTGCAGATCAGCCGGGGTTCGCCAATCGGAATTCCGCCATAATTTTGTCACCTCAGCTCCGGGTCTTCGCAGCTCAGTCCAGTGACCTCCTCCGCGGGCTCCTTGGCGCTGATCTCGTCCTCATAATTCCCCTGACCAGAGGGGCCCTCGGCCCCCTCTGCAGCTGCCTCCTGCTCCTCCTCCGCACTGTTTTCCACCGGCACTCTGCTCACTTCCTCGTACGGGTTCTGCGCCGAAGGGGCGACAGCGGCCACTTGTTCCGGCACTTGCTCCACCGACGCGGCCACTCTCTCTGTCTCTGGGGCCTTTCCGGGACTCACGAACTCCGGCGGATGTGCCGCCAGGGAATGGGGCGGTGCAGGAGGCGCCACATCCGGCGGGGGTGGTGGGGGGGCCGGCGGGCGAGGAGCGGGTGCCGAGGGAGATGGGGCCGTGGCCCAGGGTCGCTGCGCTGCCGAATGCTGCTGCTCCTCGGCCTCCTCTTCGTGCTCCCTGTCCAACTCCGCATAGCTCTCGCCATCCCCGCCTTCCCCAGTCGGCCCTTCCTGTCCTAAAACGCACACTCAATCCCTGTTTTTTGGGGATTTCTTGCCCTCTTCTGTAGCTTGGAACTGTTCGGCCGGCGGCGGGGGTTGGATGTGCTCCATTGTTTGGGACGCTGGAGCAAATGGCAATGGGCTCGGCAGTGCTCCTTCGGTCCCTTTTGGCGGCGCCGTTTGAATGTGGCCTTGTTTCTGCTCATCTCCTCTGCATCCGGATTCGCTACCGACACAGGGCTGCTGCTGCTGCGCCACAGTGCCACAATGTTCGCCGCTCGGTGAAGACTCGCAGGGCAGACTAGGCAGCGGAGGAGGAGGCGGTGGATCATTGGTGTCGCCGCAAGGAACTGAACTCGAAGAGCCACAAGGCGCCGGACCGAGTGGAGCAGGAGCAGGAGCAGGAGTAGGCAAATCTCCTTCGCAGTGAGAGCCATGGCACGGCTGAAAAGGGGACACCCGAGATGGGAAGTGGACAAACGGTCGCTACGTGATGAGTGTCCCCGCTGTCGATAGACTCCACCGCGTTGCCGCTCTCTTCTTCTGCGCAGTTCGGACCCTCGCAAGGCAATGCGGGCAACACTTGTTGCGGAATTACCGGTGGTTGGGGATCCATACCACTGGGACAGCCGTTCTAAATGGGAGGGGTAAGGAAGTGGAAATGTCGCCCAACCGGTTGGCCCATTGGACACGGCATGCTGGGAGCCGGAAACGGCTGGCCGGACAGCGGCTGCCCTGCACATGCCCCTCCCACCTGCTGTCCACCACACCGCTGCACTCCGTCTCCCCTGCCGCCTGCACAACCACAACCCCCGCTACCTCCTCTAGTGCCACAATTGCTCCCACCGCACCCGGCATGCCCACAATTGGCGCTGCATCCGTCTCCGTTGCTTCCGCAACCATTTCCAGCACATCCAACTGAACTCCATGCACACCCTCCCGCACATCCTCCGTTGCCGCAGCCTCCTCCTACGCTGTTACATCCACTGCACCCTCCACTGCTGCAACCGCCGCTACTTGCCGCACAACCTGCCGCGCCTCCACATGACTGTCCGCCGCAAATTGGTCCAGCACATTCGCCAGTAGCTCCTCCACCACAACCGCCAGCAAAGCAGCCGTAACTGCCTGTTCCACAGCCACCGCCTCCGCCACATCCAGTGCATCCACCTCCGCCACAACTTGGACCAACAGCAGCACATCCTCCGCCGCAACCACTTCCCGCATAGCTGCCGCCGCATCCCCCACCACCGCTACTGCTGCATCCCCCACCACTGCCGCAGCAACATCCACAACCCCCTCCCACTCCTCCTCCGCATCCACACGTTCCGCCACATCCACCGCCCAGACAGGCTGATTGGTAACCGAATGGGCGAGGGTAGTTGACGACCACGGGAGCTGCGTAGCTGCCTCCGCCTCCATAGCTGCCGTAACCACCGTAGCCAGCGTATCTGAAAGTTAAGTGGATGAGGGAGGGTTGTTGAAAAATTACTTCACGAAATCTACCCTATGCAAATGGGAACGGACGGGGCACAGCCAACAGGCGAGGAAGGAGGGCAACAAATGGTTCTGATGAAGACAAAATGTCAATAGTGGATGTTGTGAATTCATTCCCTCCCACTTACGTTCCGCCTCCCCCACCGGCCAAACAACCATGCGCAAGGCTGATCAACAACTCCATTACGAAGAACAATTGGAAGATCAATGCCATCAAAGTGGTGTGGAGAAGAAACAATTCCATTTTCCGAAACTGAATGCAAAACGGTCGAGTTAGATGGGCGAATCCATCAGCAAAATTCAGAGGTCAACAGAAGTCGGAAAATGTTAGGTTACTTCTTGGGTCTGCACAAAACCCCCCTTTTGTTGTTGAACAATTAGCATGTTTGTTTACGGAGGAGGGGGCAGTGGGTAAGTTGTTGTCTCGTCCGCAAATGGAATGTGGATGATGATGATGATTAATTGTGCTCCTCCTCCATCGAGCGGTGTTCCATTCCAATTCCCGCTACTGCGGGCGGTGCCTGTCGAACAGTCAGCCGCCAAACAGAAGCAGCGACCGTCAGCATTGCGTGAGCCAGCCGCCCTTTCACTCCCTTAGCCGCCTCTTGCCCTTCGCCGCTTTCTGATCCGGGATGTGGATGAGGGAATGAAGAGGGAGGGATAAAGGATTGTGCGGAAAAGCCGGCGAGAGACCTCTTGATGGGACGACGATAGACTTTCGACAAAGAAGGCAGGGGCTCTAGGCGCAATCCTCCAACCAGAAAAGGTTGAAATGAAAGAGAAAACAAATCTGCCGAAAACAACTAACCTCCTAAAAACATTAATAAGATTTTTTAATACTTATGTATAAACATGCAACAAACAAATTAATTTATTTGTCAGATGAATGGATTCTCTGGAGAGTAAACAAAAAACAACTGCCCCACCCATTCTCCATTCTCAATCGCTTTCATCCTCGTCCTTGTCGTCCTCCTTCTTCCTAGTCGCCTCTTCTGCGTCGGCTTCCTGATCTAGTCCTTTGGGCGCCACCATTCCCTCTTCGTCTTCTTCCTCTTCGCTCTCGTCACCTTCTTCCTCCTCCTCTAAAAGCTCCATCCTCTTTTTAATCTCCTCCTCGTCCAGATCGGTCAGGACTTTGGGCTATAATTAAAAAATTTGGTCTAAAACATAAAAGTCACTAACCGGCATAACCATTTTGAAGCTTCCCTGGTAAGACTCAATACATGCTTTTATGGAGTCCAGCGCCTTTGTCACTGCCTCAATGCCCTCCGTTCTATCCATTGTCTGGGCTGTAACCACAAAAAGAGGCGCAGCAATCAGGTTTATCTGGTGGGCTTTTGTTAGCATAAATTAAATATGAAATAGTCTTCTTTAACCTTGATCGGCATTTCTTCCGTCGAACACTGTTTACCTGCCAACAACGCCTTCTTTACTGCCTCCACGCCCTCGTAGGAGAAACAACTCACTTCGATGTCTGCTCGTATCTTCAGCGCTTTTGGCGTCAACTTTTTGCGGATTTCTTCTAGCAACTTGTCTCGCACTTTGCTCTCAATATCGCATTCATCAAAAACGGTCGATTCGCTAAAAATATAATAAATGTAAGCAATGTGCCTAAAAAACACTAACGTCAATGCTTTTGTGAATATTTCGTAAGCTCCCGCTTTCTTTTTCATTTTTCGATCAAAGTGCCAGGCGGTCTGAAGGTGATGGATATTGCCCTCCTTGGGTAATTTGATATAACCTTATCATAGAGCTTCTCCAGTTGTTCATTTTTGGTATAACCCAATTGCTCGGCAACGTGCCGAAGGATGCTGTTGATTGCCTTGGCCCTTGCAAAACGATCTTCGCATTGGATCAAATCCTTTGAATAAACGCGTCTCTTCGAAAGATCAATGTAACCTAAGCAATTCAAAATTCGATTTATGTGCATATGTTTGGCCTCGATAAAGACCTTTATCCTTGTCTACTCTAATAACAACAACGCATTCACTACGTCCAACACGAATAAGCTTGTTCACAGATCGAATTCGACGCCTAGACAGTTCAGAAAGCAAAATCATCCCCTCTTAAATCAATAATTCAGTTTATATATAATTTTTTCGATCAAGCAAAAACCTTTTCCGTCGTATTCAGACAGAGTCACATATGCGCCCATCTCTTCAATCTTTAATACCTTAACCATAACAGTATCTTCGACGTCAGGGAACTCATCAGCATAAAAGCGGCACGAGAGCGTAGCCATGCCTTTTGACTTACTTTTACTTCTTAAAATTGTAAGCGTTAAAACAATTGCATTATTCAAACATAAAATTCAAATTTTTCGTCGATTTGCTCTTTGCTATTGCTAGTGGAACTTGCTCGACTAAAGTGGGCTGAGAACTGAAAATGAAAATTGCCTACTCTGTGGAAGTCAGTCTGGTGTCTGGTAACGTCTGGTAAGTGGTAATGGTATCTCGATTTAAATTTTTTGAAAAAAAATACATTTAGCCATTTATTTAAAAGTTAATTTTTGATGAGAAAAAGGAATTTAGGAATCATGTGCCCAAAATTTTTCGCATACCTAAACAGTGGCGCATTAAATTTTAAAACATCGAAAAAGCGATTCAGTAAACAAGCCATCCTATGTTTTCTTATGCGTTTAAAAAAATATTTTTCATTTTACAGTTGCAGAATAATATTTATATTGAATAATATCAATAGAATTTGCACCTCGAAACTAAATCAAAAAGAAGAATGACGACTGCATACAAATTCACCGAAGCGGAACTGGGCAAGATGGTGCTTGGCGGACTGGATGTGTTCGACTTCTCGCTATGTGAAAGAAATATTGCCATGGTTAAGCAGGCGGAGGCAGAAGGCAACAGCAATCCGCTTGGACGGATGCAACCCCACAGCACTGGGACAACGATCGTCGGTTCAACATTTGAGGTTTCCAATTTGCAAATTTGGAGAAAATACTTTCATCATTCTCAAAGGGTGGAGTTGTAATGGGCGCCGACTCGCGTTCTACTGCCGGCAATATTGTGGCCAACAAGCACTCGATGAAAGTGCACCATATCACCGACAGCATTTTTGCTTGTGGGGCAGGCACAGCCGCAGACCTCCACATGGTTTCAGAAATAATCGGAGCAGAGCTCCGCCTATATGAATTGAACTCCGGAAAGAAGGCTCGTGTTGTAATGGCAGTCCGTCGCATTCGCCAATATCTCTTCCAAGTTAGCGGATTTTTCATTCATTCCACTCAATTTTGTTATTACCTATAAATCAGTATCAAGGCTACGTCGGCTGCTATTATTTGGTCGGCGGTGTTGACTGCACTGGATCGCACATTTTTTCCGTTCACGCTCACGGAAATGCCATTGAGAAGCCTTTTGATGCTGACGGCTCTGGAAGCCTGTGTGCCTTGGCCGAGATGGAAACTGGTTTCAGACCGATGATGACGGAGGAGGAAGCAAAGGATCTGGTCAAAAAAGGGCTTCAGGCGGGCATGCACGGAGACAACATGTCCGGGTAATGAAAATGTTGTTTGTCATGCTCAGGTCAATCTTGAATTTTGACGATGAATTTATTCAGAAATTACTACAATCTTGTGATCGTGACCCCTGAAGGCATGCGTCGCGAGGGTCCATTCCAGCCCGACTTCGCCAAGCGCCCGAATAACATCGAACTGAATTACACTTTCCCAGAGGGGACAACGTGAGTATTTAGTCTTGTCCGAATTTTTGAAAGAAATTGCAGGACTCTGCTGACCGAGCCACGCGTAATTCCGTATGCCGTTGTCGAAGTTCGCGAAGAAGCGAAGGATGAATCAATGATTATAGGATAAAATGAGAGGTACGAATTTATTTATTTTTGTTATTTGAATCGGACATTTGGCGAACAAAGATGACTCGTATTTACAGAAACTCCAGTTCATTTAGACATTTCTCATTTGCATACAAGTCTTTATCTATCGATTGGATCGTTCGGTTTGATGGGATTTTTGGCGAAATTAGGACAAGAAGGTAAAGAAAGATGAATGAGATTGATGGGAAGAAGGAATTGATAGAAGGAGGGTCGGGCGGAGCGGCAAGGTAAGTAAAGTACCTATAAGTAGGTATAGGCAGATTACAGATACCATCTCGCCATTCCTCCTCTGCTGCACACTGCCGTCCTTGCCTCGATGCCTTCCAGTTGCATCTTTGCTCCCTTTTCCCAATTCCTCCCCCAAATCAGTCGAGCTGAGTCCGATGCTCTTGTGTTGTCCATTGACGATTTTCCATTTTCTGCTCTTTACCTTTCCACTCCCCACGTCCTATAATCGCCGAGCGAGTGAACTGCGGACGAGAACCAACCGGACTGACTGATTAGTTCGCGTCTTTGTCTCTGCCCTACCGCAGCACCACCCTTTTCCGATATTTTACCCCACTATCAACGATCGCCGTAGCCGCCATCACGCCGCACCCCAATTATTTGATCGCGAAATCAAAACCGATGGTCAGGTAAACCAATTTCTGCATGGCTGGATGCTCGCCAAATGGCGTGGCGTTTCTCTTATGCCTCTCCAATTGCTTTGACTCGAAGCAGTGATTATTTGCATAAGTATATTTGAGTAGTAATAATTGCATCCGACAAATGAAACGATTACAACGCCCCCTATCGACCAATTTCTGCACCTGGAAAGCGGTAATGCGTCTGTCGCTTTGGTCATTTAGCTCTATGAGTTCTGTAAATAATCATAAAGCTAGATTACCAGAGCTACATGCCATTTACTATTTATTCGAGTAAATCATTGCTCATATATCCATGCAACGATTGCTTCTCGCTGCTTCGTATTGCCGGAACGGAGTGAAGATTTCTCTCCGCCTTAAAACGACGATGTCGATAATGAATTAATGAATAATGATTGTGATTGAGAAGGAAGAGACTAAAGTTGGAAGGGAAGTGAGAACCGGTCTGTTCAATTCAAGTGAGTGAAATGGGATCGGCCAAAACAAACGAATTGAATTGAACAAAATCTCTTCCACATCCTTCATCCCTTCCCTTTACACTTTATCAATTACTATCACTACAATCATTTTCCAGCCGGACTACCTTTGTCTGCTATCATCTATCTCAACTATCATTGCAATGGATGATGAATGCATTGTAATTTGCTGACAAATATAACATAGAAAAAGCATCAAATAGGCAAATAAATATAGTACATACATAGCTTGTTTTTGCTAATTTTACATTTTTAATCCAGAATAATCATTAATCACTAATCAGTAACTAGATCGGCTAATTTTTGTACCATTCGATTTAGCTTGTCGAGACGCTTTGAAATTTTTGGATTTTGGACCCATCCCATAGTAATATAAATTTTTGATTTGACTCATAAAGTGAATTATTTAGAACATTTTCCTTTTACGAGTGAGTGGGTTCAGGGCTTCCAAATTCTAAAAAAACCAATCACCAGGCCTCCACTCACCAGTACTGAATTTTATTGGCCATTTTGTTTACATAATATCTAATTATCTAATATGTATTCAAATCGTCAGTTTTTCCTTCGTCCCTTCCCATTTCACTTTCCACCCGAGCCAAAGTAACATTTTGTTCAACTTTTTGATCCTTGCCGACGTTCGATAACGGGAAATTGTTCCTTTCTGCGTTACATTCCGTAGTTCCGTACCCATCCTCCTCCCTCGCTTCACCCAACAGCAGCAGAGCCATTGCCAATTGCGAGAAAAAGAAGGGGAGAGGGAACGCCGTCCCCCTCGCCTCCCCATTGAATTGGCGGGCTCGTTCTTCTTTCCTCTTTTCTCTCACATGACCTACGAGAGAAATGAAAAAAGGCAAATAATGTGTAGAGCCGGCACAGAAAAAGAAAACGAAATGGCTGTGTGTTGTTTGCGAAAGAAGAGAGAGTAAGACCCAGACTAGACTAGTCTCTCCCCGCTGCCGTCGCTGACTCGACTCCCATCTCCCAGTGGCGCCGCTGCATCCAATGGCGGAGGAAGAGGCGAACGAGCAAGTGAACGCTTTTTTAAGGCCCACTCCACTCACATTTCTCGTTCCGCTGCCGCCCTCCCTTCTTCCCGACGACCCCTTTTTATACCTCGCTTGCCCTTCGCTTTTTTCAATGTTCTTTCTTTTCCACTTCTCTGGCGCGCACTCAACGTGAAGGCCGCCATGCCCTTGGCCTGCCTTATCTCTGCCTCTTCCCCCATATCACGATGGCCAACCGGTTCTTTCATGAATTTACGAAATCTAACGCCGGGCGAGGACAGGCAGTGTAGGAAAAAGGAGGCCGGCGGGTGCCTCTCTTATCGCTCTCTATACACTATTTCTCACACTTCATCGAAAAAGCGGTGGGGCCAAAGGAACTGTGGGACTAAAATGTCCGCATCCGCCGTTCTCTGCCTTCACTCGCTGCGTAAAATGTGCACTGCATTGTGTTGTTGTTGTTTATCGGGAGGGCGAGTAGGGCGAACGAGCAACACGGCGGCGGAGAGTGTGGGATGGAGAGAATTTGCTGTGCGCCATTCTCGCTCCGTTCCCTCACTTTCTTTCACAACCGCATTCTCCGCCATTCCCTTCCAATCCTCCCAGCGGCAGAACGCGCTGTCGGGCGGGCCAAAATGCGCCCGCTCCCTTTTTCTCCATTGCCTTGCCGTCAATCCCCAAAGGCGCTCACCCACTCACTCACATAAAAAATGAAAAGAGGGCGAACGCAGCCATATTGCACAACCAACCCAACCGACGGAAAGGAGCAGGACGCACAGCCAACTCGGCCTCTCTTCCCAACAGCCACCCTCTCGCCCTTCCACTCCGACCCTTTCTCCCCGCCACACGGGCCATCACTCCCAAAAGCCAATTCCATCCGCCGATTCACCCGCCCATCTGCCGCTGCCGCCCTCCGTCAACCCCGTCCCTCCGCCGTTCCCCTTCCCTCCTCAGTCACCCCAGCGGCGGCGCAACGAGGGAAGCAAAATGTGTGCACGTCGTTTGTTGTGAGCAGAAATGGGCCCAACCGACCCCCAAACAGGCGAATGCGAATGCTGCAGCGCAGAAACAGCTAAGGCGAAGCAGGGGCGATGGCAGCAAAATCCTGGCAGCCGGGCCATCTTCCTCTCCGTCCGCCATTTTCTCTCTTCCTTTGTCTGTCCCAAAGACCGCGTTTCGTTCGTTCACTCACTGCAGCTGCAGCAATCCCTTTCCCCTCTATTTCCAACCGCCCAACCAAACAACGGCCGCCACTGCATTTTTCTGTTTTATTTTTTTGCTTTCCCAGCGTTCTGGCTCCGTCCCTCCCAATTCACGTCTCCATTTTTTATGGTTTATGTTGTTGTTTGTTTGATATATGTACTTACTTCTGTGCAGGTGAAAAAGTAATCGAAAGGAGGGATAAAATGAGTGAAACGTATTCTTTGCTACATAAAACAACAACGAACAAGTATAATCGAAGCCTAGCCAGGCAGCTTCAATGCCCTCCCTACTCGGCCGAAAATTGGAACCTTTGCCATCTGCCAAGTGCAAACTTGTTATTCGCGGACAGTCGGAAATTCTTAAATACAACAACAACAACAACAACACACTACGAATGCCGAAACAGCAAATGTTGAGTATCGTGCATCCGGAGCTGGTGTTAATGTTGAAAGACATGGGTAGTATGAGACGTGTGTGCTAAAGGTCGTGTCATCTACTCTGTTTTTCGGCGTTAGCACCAGCGATGATATGCACTACGACGCAACCAGTATCCGTACGCGAAATTCGGTCACAATTCAACAGCACTCCAATCATTTGCATATTTTCGCCTGATTATACGCTTAAAAATGAAATGGCAGCGTGCAAAGAGGCTTTGTTTGTACGCCTAAAGCGGCGCCAGTGATTTGTTGCATTCACTCATTTTCATATCACAGCCTGCTTTAGCGTACAAATTTGAAGCTGGACCTCAACACCAGCAGCTGGCTACCACTACTCAATAATACTTGTAATATTTGCAACAGCTGATTCCGACGGTTGAATTTGAATGTTAGTGGGACAAAACCTAAACTTGATTCTGAATGATATTTCTCTGCAATTGAGATTCACACATATCTTAGCAAACAAACCATTTTTTGCGTTACAATGAAATGGAAATGTCAATTCCGCTGGTATTTTGCCACCCAATTTACCCGTCCCCCAGTCGTGGAAAAAGTTTTTGTTGCATTTAATGATGGCCCGTTGGAAGAACTGAACAGCGCTGCTGGGTCAACGGCATTGTTGTTACTGAGGCCTGCCGTAGCGTTGTTTTGTTTCCCTCCAAACGACGGTACATAGCCTTAACCAAAATGTTGGGCCCCTTTGAAGCAAAAATTCGTTGGATAATAAATATTAGATCAGCACCAAATTAATTTGTTTGAATTTCCATTTTACCATAGGCATATTCGAACCGCGCTTGGACAGAGGAACGAGCCTGAACCGGCCCGCCCGCCTGCTGTTTGATTGGGTTATGCACGGGCGAGGCGTTCACGTGTGCTTTTTTTGTCGCCCCCGCAGACATGCTGTTGCTGCCCGCGTCACTTTTGACGCCTGCGAGAAGGGGGGATTGTCCTGCTGAAGGCAACCCCCTCCCTGACTACCGGGAATGTATCTGGACTTCGACAAGTACAGCTCTTTGGCAGACTGCTTCTTCCCGCTGAGACTCCTCTGTGGACGGTTCTTGCCGCTTCCGTTGCCGGAGCCATCCGCCGTATTTTGTGAATAGTCCTTTTCAACGCCGATTTTTGTCCTGTCCGTCAATATTCTGGTGCTTCGCCTACCCCCCTCAGTTTTACCTGCCATTCCCCGGTTTGCCTATATCGCTGAGCAGCTCGGCCAGGCCCTCCATCCCGAGGGTGCCCTTGCTTAGCGACAGGTTTCTGTTTCGGTCCAAACCCCTCGCGGCCGCTTTGCCAGAGCCGGACGTGCTGCTCCCCTGCTCTTTCTTCCTTGCCCCCACCAACGCTTCCTTCGCCCTCTTCCTTCCCTCCTCCGCCCTTTCCTCCTTGGCCAATTCTTCTTCCAACCCTGCCAGCGGGTTATCCATTGTCAACAATTCGTCATCCTTCTTAGCCGGGGCAACTTTTTGCGTCAGTTTGGCGTTCACTCGCTTTGCCACCACGAGTTTGGAATCGCTTTGCGTCGAGCCCGCGCTAGACTTCCGTGCCGCGCTGGTAGTCGGTTGCGATATGACTGGGGCACCCAGCCTTTGGCCCACTTGGAAGTATTTGTGCTTGAGAGACTGAAGCGAAATTCACTTTAATAACCAAACAGAAAGGGACAGACATTTGCCGCGGTTGGCCTCTTCTCCGGATTCCAAATTAGCAGGTCAGACATCAATCGGAGTCCGTCCTCGCTGACAGTGTTCACAATGCTCTGCAGAGGAACTCCTTGACACTGATGGAAATTGAAGTTCATCTGCGCCGCCAATTTGTAACCTAACGGCAATCAAAACGGGCGTTTTATGGTGGGTAAAATACCTTCCAGCCACTCTTCCTACAAATAACAGAGGGTTATTAGCATTTTACACAGGTTTTTGAGTGTCAATCAATGCCTTGACGGGGGTGCCGAGAATGTTCACAATCTTGAATATCTGGTCCAGTTCAGAGGTGCCTGGGAACAGCGGTCGGAGCATGTAGAGCTAAAATCTAAATTCCCTTTGCCTCTATCTTTGGGTTTCACTTCGGCCATAATGCATCCAAGAGCCCATTGGTCGATGGGAGAGTTATAGCTAATAGAGCGAAGCAGGATTTCAGGGGCACGATACCTAATATTTCTGCCTTTGCATAGGATTCCGAGTGTTGAACAACCAACCATCTGGTGGAAACGTAGTCTGTGAATGGGGGCCGAGAACGAATCTCACGTGCCAATCCGAAATCGGCGATTTTGATCAACTCAGTTCCATTGCACATTATATTCTCCGGCTTCATGTCTCGATGGAAAAACCCTGTAAAACGGATTTTGATCGGACTTATAGGGGATGTAGACCATTTCGGTGCATGTATGAAAGGCCCTGCAGAACCTGGTAGATGATGTTCCTGATGGCATTCTCCGGAAAGTAGCGATCTCTGTTGCAGGGGCATTTCTGCCTTAGTCAAAGATCAACCCACCGGTCCTTCATCAACTCGTACAAGTTCTCCTGCATAAACTCGAACACGAAATAGAGCAGCTGGAAGAACATTATCGCTACATTTCCTTACCCATAACGAGACTTACGTCGTTTTCGCGTATCACCTCCCTCAGACGAATTATGTTCGGATGATTGAGTTTCTTCAGTGACTTCACTTCAATGCAAAATGATTATAACCCCTTTACATATACTTATATAGTATTTATTATAAATGAACCTTCGCGCAAATTCATCGCTTCTTCCCACGAATAAAATTTCTTCTTCATTCTGTGGAAACATTAGATTAGATTCCGTAAGATACCAATTCACCTCTTGATTGCAACCACATCGCCCGTATCCATTTTGATCGCTAAGGACACTTCGCCAAATGTTCCATCGCCGACTTTTTTGGTGATACGGTACCGGTCAAAAACATTCCTTCTATTATTTGAATCGACAAAGAATATAAACCGGCCAGTGACTGGAGCCCGCCCGAAGGGGCCGTGCTTATCCCACTGCTGTGGTGCGAAGAGAGACCAGCCAAGTTGAGAGGGACGTTGTTGACTGCGGACAGGGCGCCTCCCAGGGCACCTGCAGCCTGCGGAGCGGTCATCATCGTTAGAAGTGCAGAGGCGTATGTATAAAACTAGCGAATTCGTTCACATTGGAAACTGAAATCGGCGACGGAATGGATTTCGACGAAGAATTGAAACATAGGTTTTAGGAAATGGGATTTACGTACATATTATGTCCTATTTGACATGAGTGGTCGATAAAAGAGGTGTTTTAGTTTCTGTCTGCAGCAAAATGAAACTTCCCAAGGTGAATTTTGTAGAAAAAAGGAATTCATGATGCCCAAGTAGAAAATAGAAATGCGTTGGAAAATGGTGAACAGACACTTTCGCCAGCGCCATTGTTAGTCAGTCTCATACCTCGCAGTAATTTTTTCGCCAAGTTATCGGACGTGGTGGTGAGAAATGACTGAGTTTGTTGGAGAGAACGAAAGATGGATAAGCACTGAGTTATGGGTCGGCAAAACTCGTCCTCCACTTACAGTTTCCATGACGACCTTCTCCTGTCGCAGCCACTTTGTTCCCCAGCATACGCACTTTTGATGGCTATTGGAAAAGGACGATGTGGCATATTCCTGTCGTCTGCGACAACCTCAATTTGGGAGGAAACGAATTAGTATACACAACAAGAGATAAAACCAATAACGAAAATAAGACAAGCAGCAGCAACTTGCAGTTCTTCTACTATAGGAAATTTTATTTTTGCAAATAAAGTTTTAAGGCTAGAAAATAAAAAAGCGGAGGAAAAAAATATGTAGTGCGCAAAGCGTTATCAGATTGGCTTGTTTTTCCATTTCAATCATAAAGGTAAGTGATTGGAGTAAGCTGCAGGGTCAAGTCGCGGAAAAAACGGTGTGAAAGTGCCACCTTGGCAGTCACTCGGTCCTGAAAAACGGATAATTGAGAATTAGAACCGAGCTCCATAGACCATTGGAGGATAGATCAGCATTTGTTCGAGCAGGTCTATCTCGTCTTCGTTCAATGCCTTAATTTGTACACACAGTTTGGTCCGACGCCATTTGGGGAAGTTCGCTTTGTAACTGGGAAAGCGCTCCACGCCCGGCCATTCCTGTAAGCAAAATGCCTTGTGATTGCGGGACATTTATCAGACTTTTGTTGTGGGTGTGCCCAAAATTCGAAAGATGCGGAACAATTGGTCAATTTCGGAATCGCCTTTGAAGAGCGGCCTATTGAGAAGGCATTCTGCGAAAATGCAAGCCAGACTCCAAATGTCCACCGATGTCGAATAGTAAGGGGCGTTTAGCAGAATCTCTGGCGCCCGGTACCACAGAGTGACCACTTCGTGCGTGTAGCATCGACTAGGAAGTCCGAAGGGTCTAAAGGTGTGGTGGTGTGTTTGTAATGGGAAAAACTGACCGCGCTAGACCAAAGTCGGCCAACTTTATTGTTCCGTCGTTCTTGACCAACAGATTTTCTATGAGAAAAATCTACTCAACAATGAAATTTAAATATATAATCACGCGGTTTCAAGTCCCGGTGGACGACCCTGTGGGTATGGCAATAGGCCAGAGCTTGAAGCAATTGCCAGACAAAACTCTCCAAACACAAAATAATAATGATGTGGGCTGAAAATCTCCCTTTTACCTTTACAAAATTGAGCGGCAAAGGCCGCGGCGAAATACGTTCTAGCAGCATTTTCAGATCTTGATCGATGAACTCGAACACCATGAAAAGGCAATGGCTCTCTAAAATCGAGGATCAAAGGAGCATTCGCAATTTTCTGCCACTGTGTATCATAACGTCCTCCAGACGGACAATGTTTGGGTGGGAGAGCTCTTTGAGCAGACATATCTCGCGAATGCAGGTGCTCGGAACTCCGTCCGACTTTCTGAATCCCTCAAATCAGCTGACCACCCCAATTGTATTTTTATATTTGGCAGACCAACTGAAGCTACTCATAAAAAGTGGTAAACCCACTTGTCTAGCTGAATTTTCTTGAGCGCCCTCAGTGTGCCATCATCCCTCATCCGCACCTTGTAGACAATACCGTAGGTGCCTTCCCCGATCTTTTCTGCGTTCGTAAATTGCTCTATTATGTGTTCGTCGTCACTCATTTTTACTGCGTTTCGCGCCACAAAAGGAACTAAAAGTATAATATATAAAAATCTGTTGTATTAAGTAAACGCGGTTGGAGTCAATCGATTTGAAATATTCCGTTAATTATAGAATCAGAAATTTATATTTAAGAAATCATTAGAAATTATCATTCGAGTATCACAATGTCTGAACATGGATGGATTGATTAGAAGGTCAACAACATGAATGAATGGGTGAATGAGGGTCACATACTAGTTAGATTATGAATTTAGATCTTAAATGATAAAAGCTAGCCATCATCTATAGGAAAATAAAATCCGTCTTGAGCTTTATTCGTCATTGTTTCTCGGGGTCAGTTTGAGCGATATTTCGGTGGTCGGGCGGATGATGATTTCCGCTTTGTGTCGGACCTGGTCAAGACGCTTCACCGCTTTGATTTGAAAGTTGCGCAGGATCCAGACGAGCATGGTCTTCTCCTCCATGATGGCGAAGCGCTGTCCGATGCAATTGCGACTGCCCGCGGAGAAGGGCACAAACGAGAATGGATGGCGTCCTTGCAAATTCTCGCGCAAAAAGCTGACAAAAGGATAGTTAAATTTTTATTTCGGTATGATATGGGACCGGTCGGGATTGAACACTTCTGGATCTGCCCACTGTTCCGGGTCGCGGTGAATCAGATAGATGTTGAGCATAATTTGCGTTTTCGCCGGTATTCGGTGCCCCCCGATGTTTGCCTCAGAGCCGAGTGTGCGCGTGAGGAAAGGAACACTGGGATAGAGGCGCAGCACTTCCTTGACGCAACACTCCAGATAGGTGAGTTTCCCCAGCTGCTCCATGGTGACATCGCCAGACTCGCCGCACACGGAGTGGATCTCATCGTAGACACGCTGCTGGATCGCAGGGTGGCATCCGAGCAGGAACAGTGACCAAATGATGCCCGTGGCAGTGGTATCGTGCCCTTCGAACATGAATGTGTCCACCTGAGGCGGTGAGTTATAACAACGAGTTGAGCAACGAAACCATACTTCATTTTGAATATTCTGCGCGTTCAAATCTCCGTTCTTCTCCATCTCGAGCAGCAAGTCAAGGAAGGCCAGCCGATCTTCGCCGGTCCCATTCCCAAATCCTTCCTTTTCACGCATTTCCCTTCGCTCGACAATTACCTAAACAAACACAGTCCAAACATTTTCAAATTCTAATACAACTCGACGAGTGAACGAGTGCAAAATCGTCAGCGCCCATTCATGTTCCTTGCCGTCGCCGAACATCCAGAAGATCGGATCGCACCACATCAGTGGGTTCTTCTGCCGTCGCTGTATGATGTCGTTAATGCGAATCACCGCCTTCACGTAGTCGGAGTCCGCTTCCGATTGAGCATTCACCGACTGCCCCATCGAAGTTTCGCAAATGATGTCCAAAGCGCAGAGACTAATCACCGGCGCTATGTCATCAATCACACCACTGGAAAATATTGCATAATAATTATAACTCGTCCTTAGTCCACTGTTGTTACCCTTCTTGTTTTGACATTTTGCGCAGCTTCTGAACGAGAATGTCTGATTGGCTATTGAAGACGTGCAGAAAGTTCTTCAGTATGTCGTAATGGAATGTGGGTGTGAGCAATTTGCGTCGAGGGCGCCATTGTTCCGCGTAGCTAATTCGGCTTTCAATAGATCGGCCAAAATCCCATATTCACCTGGTCACGAGTCCATCGCCTAGCCAAGGACGAAGCATTTCGTAGAACACTCCCTTGTTGAGATGGTCCATGCTCGTAAAAACAGATTCGACCAATTTTGCCGAGTAGATCATGACCAGCGGAACAGGTCCCGCCCAGAACGCGACCATTCTGGGGTTGTCCGGATACAGTCGAGCCATTCCGTTAACTTGGTCGACAAAGCCCTCCACGTCAGGTTTGATGATGTGTGCGTGTCCGATGAACGGGAGAGACCGAGGAGAAGGAATTGTACTGAGTTGCCTTCGCATTTTGAGGTGCAGGACCACAAGGAACACCACGAAAATGACGAGCGGCGGCAGCAAAATCAGCGGGGCCAGGCCCATCCTCTCGAATTGGTTGTTAGTCTGTGGCAATACAAATTAATGGTATTTATAAATTGAGATAGAATTGAAATGAGTAAACCTTAAATCAAACTGGGATAAAATCTTTACAAATTTAATCTCGAATAAGTCAATATAGTAATCAAGTATGACACATCAATAGCGTACGACAGGTGAGCAATGAAGGCAATAGCAGAAGTTTGATGATTAGCATTAGTGGAGATTGGAAACCTAATGGAAAGTAGTTCTCAATAAAATTCTTTCGCAGATAGAGATCACACACTATTGAACTTGACTTGTCAGACCGAAGATTAGACGTTGTTTGCGTAAGAGAGAATGGTCGGAGAAAGCACATCGGCAAGTTCGTCTGGCAGGTAAGCTTTAGGAGCTCTGTCATTCTTCGTTGTCTCAATGCTGGCCTTGGCTCGGTGACCCTTCTTGCAAACGACCATTGGCTCCAAGTGGGCCAAATTGTTCTGCTTCGCATTCTAGAATTCAAATAAAGTTTTATTTTGTGAACGTATTAAAATTTATTCTACAGAGCAGATGCCGTTCGATTCCTTCGACGTAGCAGGTTTCTTCTCGGATATTATCTAAATGTCCAAACTAAATTGACTGTATTCAAGCGTTTTTTAACCTCAATCGATTCATCGCCGTTAATGAAGTTACGACCACAAAGAATCTCAGCCTTCCGATTTTCAAATTGGCCACCGAGCGGTTTGACGAGGCCTTTGAAGTTACTGGCAGCTCTAACTACTTGTCCGTTGTCCTTGGGATTCATAAAGGGAAAATCCCCGATATTCTCTTTCAGATGGCCCTCCTTATGAATTCTGGTTTCTGCTCCGTTCGAGTTTTTTCGCTTTCGGCTCTCCAGTTCACTTTGAGTCTTCTCGAGAGCTTTGCGCAGATCAGCAATTTCTCTCGATTTGTTGTTCATATCACGTCTTTCTTTTGCCAGCAGCTCACCCAAACTCTTGTTCTTTTTGATCTCGTTGTCGCGTTGGCTAAACTTCTCAAAAACTCATTTTTACTGGGGCTCAATTAATTTACGTCTGTAGTAACTTCAGAAACTTTGATGCCTCTGGTTGTCCGTTTCCGGCAATGTAGCGATCGATATCTGCTTCATTTGCATCGGATTTTCTCATTAGCAAGTTGTAGCTGCAGGTAATTAAATTTTTTTGCAATTTTTGCTTTACACGCGCAGACTAATAAAAAATAATGACTTACAACTCGCTGGCAGTGTAACGGCTTTTGAATTTCTCCAATTCCCATTTCAATGCTGCCTGATCATCTACCAGCGCCTCTAACTGCTTGATATGTTCGGCCATGCGTGCCAATTTTTCGGTCTTCTTTTTTTCGACTCGTATCTAGAATATTGTGGTTTACTATCTTCCCGTATTATATATGGAATTACTTGGATATCAAGTGAAGAAATTCTATCTCTGTACTCGACTAACGTAAGTTCTATTGCAAACTTGGCGTCCAGGGCCTCCTTTAGCTTCTGTTGGAGTAGTTCAGTCTATATATTTGAAAAAAGTATTGGAATTTCTTCCTCTTGTAAGGGTCTACCTTATCTTCCTGGGAGGACTCAATGATGCTTTGGTTCAGGGTATTTTCGCTCTCTTCAAAGAATAGACGTGTGACATCCCGCATAGTGTTCGTTGTTCGACAATGGGGACAGGACTTTGAACCCTAGCAGTGAAAATGAATAGTTGAAAAAATTGTAAACGTAATATGTTCTAACTGCTATCCATCGAATGATGCATTCACTGTGAAACGTGTGGCCACATTTAAGTGATGAAATGTTAGTAAAGTCGAAGGAAGAGGTACAAATGCTACATTGGCCAAATTTTTTATTCGGCATTGTGTCGCTTCTTGACGTAATGATGAATGAGGTAAAGGTAAAGGATTTCCAGATTCAATGTGTGTTTTGGTTTTAGCTGTTTTGTGTGTATCTGTAAGGTGTAAACCTGTAAACTAAGTATACAAGTAAGTTGTAAAATAAATATGTATTGTATTAATATATACTAGTATATATTAAAACAACGAAAATTTTATTGAGGCATTTGGGAGATAACAGGAAAAAAGGAAAAAACGCAAAAAAATAAAAATCCAAAAGCAAAGTTTTCAACTTTTCAATCGCGTAAAAAATTTTAACATATATTTTAACGCGAAAATAATCGCGTCGAAATTTTTTATTTAAAACTAAAGTTTAAGATGATAAGGTTAATTTGCCGCTTCGACTCAGCTCCTCGAATAAGTTAAGAACTTAAAATGAGCTAATAAGGTAGGTATGTACTAAACTTGTCAGGGAGTACTTGGTAGGTTTAACTTCGTTCAAAAATATTTGGTAATTTTTTCTACTTTAGCCTTTAGGTAGTGAATTAATCGCTGGCATCCAAGAAAATGAAATTTTCGGCAAATAAATACTATATATTTCTCACTAAAATGCATGCTACTCATCAAGGAATAACTCCAAAACTTTATTTTATAATCAGATATCGAAAAACAATGGCCAAACATCCGTTTTATGTTTGAAGCGAAGTAACAACAACAAAAATTAATGTCTCAAGGGTGTCGAGTGCGGAATGAGATGGATCGTTGAATTATGATCTTAAAAAGTCAACAAATAAACTTCGATTAAATATAGCAAATTGTCAAGGCTAAATATAATCGAGACATCTTTTATTCTCCATCTACTCGTCATCGTCGCTCGGACCTTCTTCCTCATCTTCGTCTTCATCTTCCATATCGCCCCAATCATCATCGTCTGCCGCTTCACCAGTGAAGAAAAGCACCGCGCGAGGAATCACCTAAAGTGTGTAAAATTGCAAAAAATTCCTTTGTCACACCTGATCTCGGATGACTTGTCCGAGCTCGAAATCTTCTCGAATTTTCTCCTCTTCATCTGCCTTAATAAAAACAAACTCTAAAGGCTAGGTTTAGACTCAACCAACGTCCATAAATGGGTTGATAACTTTGGTCGCCGAGTCAAAGAAGTTGAAGAAACTCTCGTTGGGCACCATTTTGGTAGTGTATTTGCCAGCCTGAGGCCCCTTCTTTTGTTTTTTCTTCACGATCTTCTGCGTAACATTCTTGCCATCTTTCCACAGGATCTCGGTTCTCCAGATGGATTAGTAGATTAAAAATACGAACTAAATTTAGTTACCCCTCGCTTCTCAGAACAGTGGGCCCGTCATAGTCAAACCTGTCATTCGAAATTTGACTGATTCAATAATTTAACAGAAACTCACGGTTCTTCCGCATTAAGGCCAACTTCCATTTGGTAGTATTTAGTAAGAGTTTCATTTGAGAAGAAAGGATTCTCTGCGAAGTGGAAGATCAGAGAGAATCCCTAAACAATCGTGTAAACGTCAAAAGTGGACGCGAAAAAATACTGCAGGTTCGGTGTGCACTTGAGTAACGACATCCTTCAAATACATCAAAATCGGCTCATCGTATTCCTTGATGGTATCGCTGATTTGTCCAATGTTGTTCAGTGTATGGAACCAAAATCCGGGAATTCCTTTGGACGGTTCGCCTCCCTCAACTGGCGCTTCGCATTCCAACTTCTGCAATTGAATATGATTTTAGATATTGCCGATTAAAATAAACATATTTTAACCTCCAATTCGTCCGGTGTAATGTCATGCAGAAGAGCCGGTAATTCTGAATCGGGCTCAGTAGGCTCAATCTCTCCGGTAACGACTGCCTTTCTCTGTAATTTTCAAGCATCACGTCTGTATTGTCTTCGTCTTCCATATTGTAATTTAGTAAATTGTAACTATACCTTAGCATTTACGACATCAAACTTGGATTGAAATTCCTAAAAACTTTTTAAAACTTTTTTTTTTTTAATTTTAGCCAACCTTCTCAAGTTCATGAACCTTTTGATAGAATTCGCTTTCAATTTGTAGACTCTCCAATTGATACTTCTTCAAAACACGTACGCGGCGCAACACCGGACGCGAAAGCTGTAATTTCGATTAATACCACTTATTTTGAACTTGGAATTAATAAATAAGAAACCAACTTCCGCAAGATGTGGTGCAAAGTTATTAGCCGTACTGTCTCCCTCTTCGTATCCACTAAAATATTTGAGAGAGTCGGTTTAATAGTATTCTAAAATCAAAAGTACCTACCTTGATTTGAGAAGTTCATTCAAATTTTTGTGAATTTTCGCGTTTTGTCCCATCGTCAGAGAAATATTAAACTTTTAATATATTAGCGATCTAAACAATTGATTTAGGGCAAGTACCTAGTATTAATTATTATCCACATAATTTCTTAACAATGATTGCATAATTGCAACAGGAAATTTAACTTGATTAAAAGTAAACTGTTGCTGATGATAATTGATAATTGCTGGCGAATGACGAAATCGAAAATAAAAAATTGGACCTTTCGACTCTTCTACTAGTACTTTGTACGTAGGTATGTCACTCATCAGATTTCACATTCTGATCTCTGAGTTTACGACTAGACTAATAATAAATAACTAACTGCTTGTTGCTTGCTCGCGTGCTGCGCCGCCCCTCTCTGACCAGCAGAGCTCTGTGCTCTGCCGTCTGCCTTCTACCGCTCGTCTATGATACGGTATTTTTCATGTAGTTCGTTGTAATGAATTTTAATCTATCAATATCCTTTTAATCTTTTCTGCGTGCAGCAGGGAAAAGAGGAAAACTTGCATTTCCGGGCCAACGATTTTGAATTCCCGGAAAACTGGGCACCAGCAAAATTAGTCACCGGAAAATTGGGCACTGAAAATTTTTTTGCCATAAACCTAAACAAGTCTATGCAAGCCTAAGCTTAGTCTAGCCTAAGCCTGAAACTAAAACTACTGAGCTTTTTAAGCCTAAATTGTAGCCAAGTTTATTCAAGAAAATTTCACATTTGGTGCCCAATTTTCCGCCCACGACGATTTTGCGCACTTCGTCTCCCGCGACTCCGCCCCTATTCGCCCGATTGGCTGACTATTTTCGTATTTTCTGTACTCTCAGGATAAGTTGCGACCTATCCACTCTCTTCCCATTTGAGCGACCAACTCACCATTTTTACTCTGAAAGTTGCACTACAAATAATAATTCATCCCATCCACGTTAATAACTTGGCTCTGGATGTCCGTTTTGCGTAGGCATCTTGTCAGCGACCAGGGATAAAACCTAGCGTTGGTCTCGAATCGATTTCGATTGTCGCGGCTATTTCCTACGCAGAATGGCTTCCACGGATTATTGCCTCCCCCGACGGCATAAACCATATGTGGCGACACACGAGACGACGTGTGACATCTCTTCAACTCCAACCTTAAGTTCGTTATAGCGCCCACACGTGAGTTATCCCTTATATTCTTTGCCTTTGATAAAATTGCATCAATCGAAAATTTGAAAGTGAAATAAAAATATCTTAAGTAGTAAGATCAATGCCAAATAAAATTTTTATCTTATGGCATTGCCGAACGGCCAATTCGGTGGGTTCGATTCCCAAATGAAATGGCTTTAAAGCGAAAATGGCTCAAATAAGTAAGACAGTCCAACATTTCTGCTGCAGCTTCTCGATCGCCATTTGTTGTCCTATTCAGTTATTCTCTCATCAGTGTCAGTCAGTACAGTAATTTCGGAGGGGGATATTCATTCGCTCATTGCTTTGGCGACTTGAGAAGAGTGCCTCCTCTACCTCCACTCCTCTGCTGCGCCATTGTCCACCGCAGCCTTTCCTCCACACCCATAATTGCATTGCCCCTCCACAGTGCACACAAATTGAGTCCGATCGAAAGGCAAACAATTTGGAGAAGTTGTGGGCAGCGGAGCCGCCTGACACGGACAGATCCGAAATGTCTTGTGTCCCTTTTTGTTGGCCGATCCAAAACCATTGTCCGGCGAGAAGGGGCGAGTAAACAGGGGAGCAAAAGAGCAGGAACAGAGGAACATTCAGATGACCAGAGGGGGATATTATTGATCACCTGATTACTGATGAGTGATGTCGAGTGTCGACCGTTTAAATGAACGGAGTACGCCTATTTTAAATAAAAACTAAAATTGCTTTTGCCTTTATTGCTGTCGTCGTGCTTCGCTTTCTCTCTCTCTCCTCTAATAAAGACGGGCGGCCGCAGTAGGGTTGCATGCTGCACTTGCTTCCCCCCCTTCGTCTTTGCCGTCGTCACCCCTTTGCCAAATGCTAATTTCACTGATATTGCGCCAATCCCTCTTCCCCAAACACATCGGCTGTTTACGTGATCTTCATCCCCAGCAATTAGCGGGCGAGATGGAGGAGACACACAGAAACAGAACGCAACCGTTAATTTAAAACACGCAACTGAGCCATCGTTCGGCCGCCGTTTCGGTAGTTTGCGCGTCAGCGCCTCCTCCAATGCCGAGTCCGCAACTGCAGATGAACTAAAAACCGGGCTTTGGTCGTCTCCAACAACAACATGCTCTAATAATTGTTATAAGTCCAAACCCCGCTTCGCCGGCCTAATTGAAGTCTTCGCTCTCCAGAACCCCACAGCCACTCCGCCGGATTCCATTTGTCCGCGTTCTGCGCAACATTTAATTCCCAGAACCGCGGAAAACACTTCCGTACATGCGGCCTTTCACACGCATCCCAGACACCGCGAATGCGAAATTCGCTTAGTTGGTGGGCTGCCGCCGTGTGTCCCCTCCTGTGGGTTCACCCACCCCTTTCCCATTGCCATTATCCCGGCAAAACAGCAAAAAGCGGCGGAGGAATGCCTAATGAGCGGGAATGGATCCGCCGTCTCCGAACCCCATACCGCTGCCCCTTCGCATATAAAATTCCCCCACTTAGCCAAGTCCTGTGCGGGAATCCTTTCAGCGCCGGAAAAATATCGGGAGGTGACGGCCAGGGAGTGAGTGGCCGGCGGACGGGGAATTGCATTTCCGCGGCACTCACTCAGCCAGATAATTTTACCCCGAGGAGCTGCCCTCCCTAATCGCACAACAAAGGACCCACACGCGGGAACAGGGCCAATTGTGACGGAACACGAGGGAAGAAAGGCTGTGGGCGAATGGGAATAGCCAACCGGAACACAATTGGCCCGCAAAGGGACGAGAAAGTTGCCGCGAATAGGCCCGAACGGTTTTGGATTTGGGACTTTGAGTGCCCTCTGCCGAGGGGTTCCCGCCCAATTGCGCGTTATTGTCCCAAAGGCCCTCCGCCCCATTGGCCTTTTTACGTACGGAGGGAGAATCTTCTGTGGCGAAAAACGGATTGGCCCCATTCCCCCGGAAGTCTCTGGTTTTTGTTCTCCCCAAACTGTTGCCTCCGGGGCCAAGACCCTTCTTCTTTTGCGCGTGTCCCGCCTAATGGCCGCCAATAGACGTGCGTGCTCCGAGTCCAGCTCGCCTCCCGGCGGTTCCCCACTTGCGGGCCATCTTCTCCCATCACATTTGGCTCTCCCACCGCCACTGTTTGCACTGTAATCCATCCTGCTGAACGCGGTCGCATCAGCAGCACTTCCTGGCAGCCGTTTTCGGCCGCCGCCTTTCCCCAAAAATTGCCAAGTGGAAAATGAAGAGGCTCAACCGGGACGAACAGCAGACCGCCGCGTCGTTTCGTTCCGAGGTCCCGCCCTTTGCGGCCGTTTGATGCGATTGCCCGTTTCGCGGCGAAACGACCCTCCCTCCATCCATAATATCCGCCGCTTCCTCCGCCGCCATTGTTTGGTTAGTTCGCGCCCAATGACGGATGGCTGGCTGGGAACTCTGCCAAACGCAGGCCCACACTCCCTGGGCCCTCCCTCTCGTCAGCCGCAGTGCGGCCAAAAGACAAAGGCCCGCCGGTTCGATCAATCCAATCCAAAGGGCCCTCGAGAGCCCCAAAGAGCCATCCGTCCAATGTTGATTCGCAACCCGCGCAAATCCGAAACGCAAAAGTTGTGTGCAACTTCTGCGAACAGGCCAATCAATTATTGGCGTTCCTTTTTCCGAGTAAGCCTTCGCCCGAGAAGCAATTCGCCGTGGAGACACGGGAAATGAGGGCTCCGGGGAAGGGGCCGATAGGCGCCTCATCTGCCGGGCAGTTCATTTGTTTAATTTGCGTCCAGACACTTACTTGTGTTTTTCGGGAACCACGTTTGAACAAAGTCGGACAGATCCCCCATTCGCCAAGGGCGGATGACAATTTCCCGGCCCTCGCACTTTTTGTGCCTCAGACCTTCCGCCAGATTCACCAATCCAGAGCCCTTTCTTTCATTGTCCTCCGCCAGTTCATTAACACGCCCAAAATGCGCCAGCACCTTCGCTTCCGCTCGGGCGCCCCTTTAGACATGGCTCCGCCGCGTGCCGGTTCAACAGCACCGGCGGAGGGTCCGCTCCGCACTTGACTTTGCAGCACTATTCCCCCAATTCCATTCATCCCCAATCGATTCTGGGGACCCGTCTTGGGCGTCGGCCAGCAAACCCCGGCTTAGCCCTTCCCCACGCACTTGCCAGCACTGGGCCCGGGGCACTTGCCCACTCGGGTGGCCGAAGGTCTGCAAACAGGCACCTGTTGAGAAAAGTGCCCGAACGGCGCAGGGACCTCCCGAGAGGGGAACTCGCGGCCGGGAAGCGCTTGCAACGGACAGCCATTTTCCGGGACAATGTCTCCCGCGGGTGCCCAGCGCATCAATAATGCAAATGTCTAAATGCCGCCACCCAGTTGCCCGGCACTTCCAATTAAATTTGTGACGGAGGCCCCAGAAGAGGCGGCGGGCAAAACAAAAACAAGAACCACCGGAGGACAACACCTCCTCGCCAAGGGCCCGTTCACCACTCCGTCGGAGTCACAAATTGAATTGGCCGGCAAAGGAAACGCCCGGGAGTTTCCATAGCAGTGGCCATGGCCACACCACCGCCGCAACAAACACTCCGCTAGATCGGGTCCTCCGACCGCCGGATCCTCCCCCTCCTCCGTCAGCACGGATTAGCTCCTGTCCTCTGCCCCAGCCCCGCTTGTCCTGAGTCTGAGTCCCCCAGCTGCCGCCCATTTGGCCATTGTTCCGCGGCAATTATGCGCCTTTTCTCGGCTCTTTTTCTCTCCTCGTGTGTTGCCAATTCCATTAGCGGCCCAACTTGCCGCCCAATTTTCGACTCTGTGCCGCACCCACTCTCACTCACTTGTGTTCTGGTCCAAGCACCCTGAGCCGTATCATCTTCCGCAAAAAGTGTTTTCTGCGGGGACTCCGCAAACCACCCGCCCCGATTGGCCTCCCCCTCTCTCGCTGCTGCTACTACTGGTCGCCATTCCAAACGGGGAAGGCAGCGGCGAGTGAGTGAGTGTGTTATTGTTGTTATTAATTCGCGCAAATGCAATCATCGCCACACCCTTGGGAGCCATTCGCGGCCGAGAGAGGGGATCAATGGCACATTAATAATGGATTGTGGGAGAGCGGCACCGCAGAAATATTCCGCCGAGGAGCGGTCACGAACGGCCATTGCCGCTTTCCTCCGCATCCGCGCAGTGTCCGCCCCCGCCCTTCCCCCGTTGTTTCCCTGTTAAAGTTCAAACATTTCCTGGAAAGGGCTGAAGCGGAGAGAGAGCTCATTTCCCCTGGTCCCGGGACCCGCCCTTGCACCTGTCCCCTGGTCATCGAGGTGTGTGGGATATTCCCCGACTAACTCTCCCCGTTCATTCCGCATTCCTTCGCCATCTCCCCACAGGACCATCTGGCGCATAAATTGCTCCCATAAACAATTGTTATGCGCTGATCCCGCACCCGCAGCTGTCCCACCAGACACAGTCGCCCAATTCAGGAGGCAAAGCCACTGCAGCACTGCGCTTCCTGTGCGAGACTCATGACTGGCGAAGCGTCCAACGACGGCCCCTCCCCGCCCCAGTTCCGCAACATCGGCGCTGTGCTGCTGCTCATCGGCAACGCCACCATGGCGGACCCCAGTGTGGCGGCGGCACTGCACTGGGACGAGACCCCCAACTGCACCTACAGACACGACCTGAACGACGTGCTCATCCGCGCCATTTCGCTCTGGCTCGACGGCCCGATCACCATCATCGCGGCTCTACTCGCCTTCGTCGGCTGTCACTTCGCCGTGCGCTTCCTCGCCCGGGCGGTACGAAAGCACTCCCCGCTCTGCCGAACACCCTTTTGCTCCAGGGCCTCAACCGAGAGCTGACCGCGGCGCTGTACATTCTGTGCGTGTGCGACGCGTTCCTGATCTCGGTGGGCATTCGGGGGACAGCGCATCCACCTCCCCCTCCAGATGGTCGTCTGCTACCAGTCCATCGAGGCCACCAGCATCCTCTTCACGGGCCACAACCTGATGTGGGACAAACAGAGCAGTGTGGTCAGTTGGAGCCCCAATGGCAAACACACATTATTCTTCCTCCAGTTGGTCACCCACGGCGTCGTCAGTTCGGCCACCACTGCGTCGGTGAGTCGCACAACTGTGGCTGACGTGCCCAGCGATCTCGCCCGTTTGCAGACCCTGCTGGTCGTGTTCATCACCTTCCAGCGCTTCCTGGTCGTCTGGTGGCCGCTGCGCTATGCGCGCGCCAGAGAGCCCAAGAGGACGGCGACAGTCAGTCTCGCGGTGGGTGCCCGAATCGATCTCCCCACGGGCCCTTCACTCGCAGGACCAAGCTCTGCGCAAGTCCTCCTCCTCGTGCGCCAACGAGGACAACGAGCTGAGCATCCTGTTCCGCAGCGGGGGGCTGGTGCGCACCCTGTCCAAGCGGCTGCTCAACCGCGGAAAGAAGCGCAACCTGCGCAAGGCGCTCCGACCCTTTCTGTTCCCTCGTGAGGAAGGCTTCCCGTCCCCGTTCACTCGCTGCTCGTTCAGTGTGCGTCGTCGCCTTCGCGTTCCTTCTCAACTTCTCCGTGTTCTTCGAGTTCGAGCTGATCCCCTGTTTCGCCTTCGCTCAGAGCGCCTACTCCATGCAGCTGTTCCCCACCCCGCTGCGACAGTCCTCTCAGTACTACATGATCCGGACCACGATCGCGATGGGCTCACAGGTCTGAATGAATATTTTATTTTCCAAAAAATAAAATTACAAAAAATCCCCGTAATGGTAGTACCGGACAACACTGGTCCAATGTCCACTGTCGATTTATTATTGGAGGAAATAACATTTGGCAGCCACTTTCAAAAGTTTACTAAATATTTCAATAACATTTGCGTCAAGACCATCGGGCCCATCCTGACCATCACGCTGCTGACCATTGTCACCGAGTACAAGGTGCACGCATCGCTGAAGGCCAGACGCATGCTGTTCGAGGCGCAGAACCGCCGTCGCTCGGTGGTGGCGCTGGAGGAGTTGCGCGAAAAGGTACTCCCGCAATCGGGGTAGCGTCGTGCATTGTTCGCCAAATGCAGGTCTCCCGCACTGTGGCCATCTTCATCGCAATCAAGTTCCTGATCCTGAGGTGGGCCTAGCCCCCGATTCGGCACCCAGTGTTTTGGCCCAGGTCCCTGCCCATCTTCTTCGACATCTACGAGACCTTCTACGGCATCGACTCGTTCGGCCTGATCCTCAGCATTTTGGTGCGCCTCTCCGACTTCGGGGTCGTGCTGAACTCGGCGACCAACTCCCTCGCCTACTTCGGCAAGACCGAGTTCTTCGCCAACCGGCTGCGCGGCAAACTGATGAAAGAGCGGCAGCACACAATGGTTTCCAAGGTGAACTCGGCACTTTGACCGGGACTGCACCACAAAGGTCCAGGCTGCCTCTGCGTGTCTGGTCACATGTTCGTCGCCCATAAACCTGTCCCTCAGCCAGGGCGAGACGCACAAACAGTCTTCACGCTCGGCCACCATCCGGTCGATGCCGTTCACGGATTTGGGTGGGTCAAGGGCATGGACCCTCCGACAGTGGAATGTCCCAGCGAGGCGAAGGGAACGCAAGACGGTCACCTACAGCACGGCCAACGGCAGCAGCTCCACAGTGGAGACCGCTCTGATGCGCGCCAACTTCTTCTCGTTGCGCAACGGGAATTGCCCCGCGGCCAACGGGATGGCGGGGACGAGAGGCGGCAACGCGGACGGGGAAATGGCGAGGAGGGCGCTGAGCAGGGAGGCGAACTCGGAGACGGTCAGCGAGGGACTGAGCGAGGTGAGCGGCAGCAACATGGCAAAGAGGACCGGCAGCAAGGAGCAGCCGCCCCACTGAGGGCGCTGAGCACGTTGATCGATGATCTCTTTTCGATTTTGCAGCTATCTATCTCTCAAACGGTATACATATGTTACGACCGATCCTGAGACAACCAAGCAAAACGCGCCCGATCAGTAGCGGGAATCGGGAATTTCCGCTTTTTAACTCTAAATTAACGAACCTTTTAATTATAATGACATGAAAATGGTGGTTTCAGTGCATTTTAGGCAAAAAAGACTAATTTTGAAGAAAAATACCTAATAGAAACTGAATGATGACTGATGAGACTACAAATTCCAGCCATAGATTTTGGAGTATGCAATGTGTGGTCAAGCGATTATATTAGAAGTTGTGTGGTCAAATGATTAATGATTATATAATTGTGGTTTGGTATTTGGCTAGTCCAATCATCAGTCTCTTATTAAATAATGCGCATCCATCCATCCATCCATCCATCCATCCATCCATCCATCCATCCATCCATCCATCCATCCATCCATCCATCAGTAACGTTCGCTTCTCATCTCAGTGCAAATTCTGAACGAAGTCCACGAAGCTCTGCGCAGTCTGTAGCTCCGCACGGAGAACTGGAATTCTTGCACAACTCGTTTCCGCAACATTCATGTTTTACACCCACCGCAGTTCTGAAGCATCGCGATGTCCTGGAAACGTCCTGCATTGTTTGCGTTCGTCACGAATTGGTTCTCAAGTTGAACCATTCGGTGCCCAAGATGCGCAGCCTGGAATAACGAAATTTCATTTGAGAATATTTAAGGTCCCCAAAAACCTTACCAGATTAGGTTGATTCTCTGTGATGTTGAGCACGCGCATGGTTTCCATCATAGCCGCGTCGGGATAATTGTTACACGGCATCTGAGGATGGAGACTACAGAATCTTGCGACTCCTATTAAAAAAGTAATTGAAATGTCTGTCTGTAGGTACTTCCACTTTTTGGTGGTTAATAACTTACGGTCGTGCAGTTGTTTGATGCAGAAGAGTCGCACAGAACCACTTCGACCACCCATGGTAGCATTATGCGGAAACTGGTTGTACACATTGATCACGTCTTGGCAGGTCGCTGGCTGTTGTTGTGCCCCTCCGAGGGTCGTGAAGTACTGCACCACAACATTGGCTCCTTCGGCTTCTGCTCGGATTACTGTGGGGAGCATATATAGGTAAGTATATTTACCATTTGGTAGAAAATTAACACTCACACGGGAGTCCATAAGTGCGCAAGCGATCGTCTTGGTGCTCCAATATTCCTTGGACACAGCGATTTGCCGCTGAGATAAAAATGGTGTTCTAAAGCAAAGTTGTTTTTATTTATTCAAATGCATGCGCATCCCTTTTTATTTTACCAAATTATTCTGCGTTATGGCGCCGTAATTGAGCCAATCCTTTGTTGAGACGAAACTAGGTTGCGGCGGAATTGTAGGCACTTCATTGTTGAATGAAGACAATTCTGAAATTCGGAAAAGGGATTTTTCTCAAGCAATCGGACGTCTGCATTATAGAAGTAGGAAACATACTGTCAACATAACCGTAGGCAATATAACGCGCAACCGGCACCCCGCAGATGTTTGCATTGCCAGGAGCTCTTCGCAGGACCTGGTTCCACGCTCGGAAAGCATTGTTCACCTCTTGTGCCTGTCAAACATTTTTGAGTTTAAATTTTAATGCGCAAGTTTGCTTTTTTATTGTTGTCTGTTGTTGTTTTTTCCCTTGCCTTTGCCCTGTCTTTAAGCCAACGGCCCATTTTTGAGAACAGAAAGTGGTCGAAGACAACGGACACACGTTTTGCCAGCCAAACGGTTTGGAAAGGTAAAAATCCGCAAAATTCCATAAAAAGTTCGTTGGGTAAGGCATGGCGCTGTGGTGACATTTTAGTCATTCCAGAGCATAGAGTCGGTGCTCCGGGATGGTATTGGGAACAATGAATGGAGAGAAAAGAAAGGCACTTGCTCAAAGGCTCAAACTGATGTAGGGAAAGAAAACAATGGAAGCGCAGCCGGGGCATTTGCCCATGAAAAATAATGATTTTGTTTTAGGGAAATCACTTGAGGCGTGTTGTGTGCAGATAAAAAAATGGTGGGAATGTAACTTATTCAACTATGAAAGTATTGTTTAAAAATGCAACTTTTAATCATTTAAAAACAACCCTACCGTCATTTTATGCAGGAAGAACAAAAATGTACTGAAAGAAAGACAAAACTTTGATCAACGGTGGAGAGGGAGGAATTGAACAGAGCAATTTCCTAAAGCACAAAGTGGATTTATGCGGAGTAGTCCAGAACAGAGTTGTCCACCGCCCATTTAGACAGACCGGCGATCGGTCGCTGTTGGGGCTGGCTATCATTACAACTTACCAGGAGAAGAAATACAGCGAGGAGAATCTCAATTCACAGAAGGAAAAGTGTGGGATCAGATATTGTTCCCATTTGGGAAACAGCGTTTTATTGTTGTAACTTGGGAATTCCTTCATTCTGAGAGAAATGGCAGCAAATGATGCAAAGAGTTTGAAGAATGATAAAGAACTTTAATCCCATGCATCTCAAATGCGTTTTCTTGATTTCAAGATCAGTGCTTCACTGACGGACGTGCCCATTCGAGAAATCAAGACACACACACAAAATAAAGTGTTTTGATCTGCGCCTTTTGTGAGTGAATCAAATGGGATTGTGATTCCTTCTGTGCATCCCTCCGCTTTTGTGGCCGTTCGAAGTTTGCGAGAACGAGAAAGCGTCAAAAGAGCTACTACTCATGTTTCCATTGAAGGAGGGAAGATGCCGCCGCCACCAGTTGATCATAGGCCATGTTGGACTCTTTGGAAGGGCATGTGAAACTAACTAATAAGTAATAATAATAACGTTTTCCTTTTTGCAAATACATAGGCCATTAATTAGCCAATTGCCATTGGACATTATCCAACCACACGCCACAACAAAGAAACAAATGCCCGCTAGGCACATGCATAGCATAGGTATGGATGCCAAAGCAGGGGCGAGCAGACGCCATTTTCGCATTACTCTCAATAATGCTTGTGTTCGCATTTTTATTTTTTACTTTTCGCGAATGTTCTCCTCCTCCTCACAAAAAGCCAAAGGGAATGAAAAAATGAAAATAAATGTTAGCTTTGCCCTTTGCCCGTTCTGTTTTCTCAAATTTTTTCCACGAAGGGAAATTTCCATTTCAACTTCCAAATTAAATTTCCGACGAATCGCCCTCCGAATAATCGTGTAAATCTGTAAATCATGTTTTGCCTTTATAACTCATTGGTCCAAGGGAAAACAATCAATGCAAGGGGAACGGGTGGTATGGCTGTGCAGACTGCGGTCAGCAGTCAATCGGCTTCGAGCAGAACTCCCTCTGGGTGCCGTTCCAGCGAATTCCGTATGGACAGCGCTTCACGCCCAGAGCGTCTCTGACCGCCAAACATTCGCTCGCAGCGCCTTGGCCAGTTCTCCCAATTCGCTGTATCCGCAGTGTGGACACTGCAAGGGGCGGTTGTGGCCTGTCTATCGCCAGTTCCCACGTTTCTTGCACGGCACCGACTCCTTGGGACATTTGCGCACGTCCTTGCTCTCTCGGCACTTCAGGTATCTGTGCCGCATCTGGGAGACGGTCTCTGCCCCGCCGGCCGTCAGACACTTGGACCACCGGGTCCAAGTCTGGTTTGCGCTGGCGGGGTTGGCCTTTTCCAGGGGCAGGTCCTGTGCCAAAACGCAAATCAATTCCCATCCCCCAAATCATCGGTTCACCTTGAATCGCCTTTGCGAGTCCTCCTCCGACTGCACGGCCGTCTTGCTGTTGTTGTGTGGAACGGTGTCCACGTAGAGCATGTGCACACTCGGCTCCTGGGCCAATTGGGGGTTGGGAGTCCGATTCTGTTTGGTCGGGCCCACCTCTTGGACGAACACCTCCGCCTGGGTGTGTCTGCTCTCCGAGTTCATCAGACAGTTCTGGTCCACGTCGGTCGGGTAGAACATCACCGACTTGCACGCGAAGCCGTAGCTGGACTCGGCCAGCAGGCACGCCTTGAGGCACTCGGCCAGAGAGCCGGCACTGGACACCTCCTGCACGTGGCCCCTGTCAACGGCAGAGGCATTCTTCATTCGTTCCCCGGGGTCAGAATGGGGACTGACACGAGGATGTAGCCCACCACCGCCGGGAACACACGTCTCTTTTCGCCCCGCGACAGCGCCGCGTCCAGACAGATCTTCTCCAGGTAGTGCGTCCCTTTGGCGGAGGCCAGCGAGTCGGGGGCACTGTGGTTGGCGGTGGAGCTGGACAGGGTGCAGCCGCTGGCGGAGAACACCGCCGAGTTGCTGGTGGGATGCGAGGGCGGTTGTTTCGATTCCCCGAATTCCTTCCTACCAGTTGGCCAGTTTTGGCGGGTTGTCGCACGCGTCCATGCACTCCGCGGCACTCCTGGCGGCCAACTCCTCCGTGTGCGCGCCGCCCGTCCTCCGAGCGGTCAGCACCCTCTGCTGGCCAGAAATGTCCACGTAGTGGGCGAACTGGGAGGCCTTCGGACACTGCCTCGACTCACTCCTGCCCAAGGGCTTTTGCCGCTTCGGCTGGATTCGGCTCATTTTGCCCAGCGACTTGTGGAAGGGGACGCGAATTTCGCGGAATGGCTGAACGATAGAGAGGCAAAAGTGAGTGAGGGAAGGGACCAATCCCGTCTGTACCTGGAATGTTTTCGAGGAGAACGCCTTGCGCACGGTGGAATTGGCCGAATAGCCGTCGTCAACAGCTGCCTCGCCGTCCTTCACCGTTGACGATGAAGAGGAGGAGGAGGAGGAGTTGGTAAACGAGGATTCGAAGAAAGAGGAGGAGAAGGAAGAGGAAGAGGAGGAAATGGAGGAAGACGAGTCCGAGGATGAGAGGTTGAGCATCTGGGGAGGGGGGTTGGAGAGTGACAGGGAGGAGGAGACTTGCACGACGGAGAGGGAATCGTCGGAGGGAAGGGGGGAGGAAGAGGGAGGAACAGTGCTAGGAGGAGTTGCTGGAAATGAGAGCTGGTTGGTTGGGGAGGAGTCCTCGACAGAGGCCGAGTTCAGAAGGGACTTGTCGTCAGAGGAGGAGGAGGAAGAGTCGGAGAGGGACGGGTGGACAGAGGAGGAAGAGTTTTTGGGGAGCTGGTCGGCGGGAGGGGGAAGAACAATGTTGGAAATGGGCGAGGAGGAGGGGGCCGACAGATGCGAGGCGGAGAAGCTTGACTCGAACAGAGAGCGCCACGCGGGTGACGGATTGGAGGGGGCACTGTTGTTGGCCTCTTGGGCCATCGAATCCTGCTGGTCCACTTTCACTTCATTCGGTGTTTGGCCCCCATGTTGCTGGCGTTCCGCCTCTTCTTGACCACTTTGAACGGCTCTTTGCTGGCTTTGAGCGCTCAGATCCATCCCGCCGAGAGTTTGTGCCTCTTTTTGCGCCTGTTCCCCTGCACTTTCGCTAGTCGACGAAGCAGTGGGCATCAACTGTTCTGAGGGTTCGGCGATCGGCAGCGGGGATGGCGATTGTGCGGCACCCGGCACTATTGGCTCCGAGCTGACGAGCGAATCGACGGCGGGAGGGAGCGACGCTAGCGGGACGGGGGGAGCGGCACTCGACTCGGCAACAACGGCCGGAGAAAGCGTTGGCTAAAAGGAGCTAATGCGGAACCAGATATGCTTCCGGAGACCTGGTTTTGCGTCGGTGGGGCAGAGACATTTGCCCCCTCCTCGGCCACCCCTCTGCCGACGGAGAACTCGGCGACCATCGGATGCCGAATGTCTTCGTCGCCGTTGTTGTTCTGCTGCGGAATGTCCCCTCCTTCCGCCGCTGTCTCATTCAGATTCAGCCTGCCACTCCCGCCCAGCGCATCCAATTTGCCCGTTCCATCCGCCAACCCTTCTCCCCGTTCCGTGGTTGTCTCGTTATTCGACCTCTCCAGTCCCAGCGGCTCGCTCTTTTCGGCGATTTTCTCGGCCAATGCCTGCGCTTTGCACGGACAGCTGCATTGCTCGCTCTGCTGAGAGGGCAACGGGGTGACTGAGTTCTCGGCGTCCGCATTGTGTCCCTGCAGCTGGCTGTCTGTTGGCGGAAGGGCGGCCAGAAACCTGCAAACAAATGGCCGTACAGAGTGCCAAAGTGGGGAAAAGGCTCACTCGAAGTAGTCCCTTCCGGAGTACTCCAACAAGAAGTACCTGTGTTTGAAACGGTCGGCACTGAAAGTTCCCAAAGAATTTACGGCGCTTCGGTGCCATTAACGGCGAACAGGTCGCATATCCGCCACTGGTGGTCGTAGCTCAGCGACCGGCAGATCCACATGCTGCGCGGGTTCTGGAAGCGTGCTCCGGCGCACCGCTGGAGGCACTCGCTGCAGCTCAGCCCGCTGCTCCGGTCGAACATGACCGCGTTGGCGGCCGCCGACTGAGGGTGCTGCCGCCACTTGGCCGGATCTGTGCGTCCAAAGGTGTGTTCGTCCGTCCCCTGGTCCGAAGCAGACCCACCAAATTGGCACTCGCCCTGGCTGCGGGCATCCCTCCGAGTCGGCGGCGGTGGGGGCCGGTAGTTGCGCGACGACTGCGCAGCCTCCACCAGTTGGCCGTCTGTACTGCTGGCTTCGTCGTTGCCCAGCGGGACCCTGATTTGACGAGATGGCAAGTGAAATGCCATCGCTTCGGTTCTTCTTCACCTGGGTGGTGCCACTGGTGCTACGGGCGCCTTTCGGATGTTCGTTCCGCTTGCACGTGCGCCCGTCCCGCTGGAGTCCTCCTCCACGGCCCCATTCCCCGCAATGCCCGCCACGTTCACCCCTTCGGCGGGGGCACCCGCATAGGCGGCATAGCCTTGGGCGGCAACGGGACCGACGGTGGTGGTGGTGGACAGCAGCAAGATCAAAAGGACGCAACTTTGGCGGTCGAGATTCGGCATCCCTGGAGAGGGCATCACTTGATATTGGGAAATGGGGAGGAGACGGGAAACGGCAAAAGTGGAACTGGATGTCTCTCCCTTTACGGGATTAGACGGTGGAAGTGACAAGAAACGGCGGAATGGAACACAGACTGCATGAGCTTGTTTTTTGCGTCCACTCCCTTTCTTCCCTTCTCGTCGGGTGCAATAGTTCCGACTCTGTCGGAGAATTTGTTAGCGGAATGTCGTCGTTTAAGCAAGATCCGCCAGAGAGACCTGGCTTTGAGCGATTTGGGGGCAGATAAGGTTAATAAAGGCGCCAGGAGGGAAGTGGTCGTCAGCAGCGCAGATTTGGGTTGGCGGACGGGAAGCGGTTCCCGGCTCCCAGATGCCTGCTCTCGCCTTCACTTTCACTCTCTCGCGTATCCATCCGCCTTTGCCCCCGGGCAATGGGTCGCATGAAAAAATGCCGAAGCATCATCACACGCATCAAATTGAGAGAATCGAACACAGGTGACGGTGAAGGTGATGACATGGTGGGGAATGGGTCGATCCGGGACAGTCGATACTCGATACGGGAGCGGACTGGGGAGGTGAAAGTGCCGGTCACTTCTTTCCTGCGTCACCTCCACCACCACCTCCTCCCTTCGAGTTGTTGTTCGCACTTAATTCGCCGCTTTCAAGTTCCGAAAAAATTTTCACATCATTGCGCCGCAGTTGAAGTCAGCGGCAGTCGATTAGCCGCTGCCCGCCCACACTTTCACAGTTCGGTCCGATCCGATTCACGTCCTCCCGAAGTGAGAGGAAGCAAAGCAGAAACAGAGTGGGCAAGGGGCTAATGGATGCATCCAGTTTTGGAGAAAATCTAATAGTGCTGAGGACCGGAGATATAAGGTGCTCAAAAAAAGAACTGTATTTTCAACAATTTGTGTCTCGACTAGCCGATTCTCTCGTTTTCATTCCTGAGAAGGTGCCGCCGAATATCATGTTTCCCCTTCGCCTTCCCAGCCGACTGTTTTGCATTTGCATGTGCATGTGTCCTCTCCAATCTGTCTCTGTTGTCAAGTTGCGTCTGAGGCGGCACAACGGGTGAGCGAGGGACGGAAGGAAGCACAAAATGTTTGCTGAGGGAGGCAAATGGAATACGGAAAACTGGCCATTCCTCGCCTTCCTCCCGTCTCGCCCTGTCCCAAATCCATCGGCCAATCCACTCGACTGCGACTCCCTTCTGCCGCCCTTAACCCTTCCCTATGCCTTACCCTCTTACGCTGCCCTTCTCCCCCCCCCCCACCCCCTTTTTTCATTTACATATCTTCCCAATTCCAGCCCAATATCCAGTCCAATTTCTGCTTCCCTCCTTCTATGTGTGTCCTCTTATCATTCCTCCGCATTTCTTTTTCCTCAAAACCCCGAAAACAAAGAAAAGAGAATGAACAGCCACTGCCGACGGTACCTATAAGTTTGTATCGATTGTTTGTGGACTTAGAGCAGATCGATCACTTGCCCTTGCTTCGCTTTTTGCTCGCCAACTCTAAAACACAGCTTCCCATTTAAAAATCGGTCCGCAGTCCGCTTGTATCCACGTTCCGCGTCTTCTCATTTTCATCCAGAAAGAATATAAGTAGCACGAGTCGCATGGGCACAGCCACCAGCGCTCGATTTCGCCTGCTCTACGCTCTCTAACCGAAAATTGGGTTGGGGAAGCCACTGTGGGAGGATCTTTGGAGAGAAGAGAGAGTGGGAGTGGGAAGAGTTGGGACTTGGGAGGAGAGGGGAAGAGATATGACGCGAACAGGAAGGCTTAAGGAGTTAAGGACGGAGAGAGAGTGGGCAATGAGGGAAGGAAGGAAGGAAGATGCACCATTCCATTCACCGCCAGATTTGGCAGATGGGTGATGAAGAACAACGATGACAAGGCCAAGCCCAAAAGGGACTTCTTGGCCGCGGTGACAGACGTCTTTTCTCCCCTCGATGTCCAAGGAAAATTGGGAGAGCGCTGGCTGCGAGCGAAGGAGCATAGTCCATGACCACCACTGCGAGAGCAGGAACTAAATAGCCACTCCCATTCCTCGCTTCGCTTCCAAACCCGTCTTGTGCCGCGGCGGCCCTGCAACCAAATTTAACGCCAGCCAAGCCAACGACAGCGCATAACATTGGCCACCACAGCTGCCCTTCCCTTCCCATTATGCGCACAACTATAAGCATAGCGAAATGGCTTTTTGAATGAGCAGAAGACTGATGATGATGATGAGTCATTAGTTTCCATTTAATATGTTTGTTTTATATCCTGTTTTAGTCTTTAGTGCTATTGAAAATAATAAAGTTGGACCGTTTGGGGTTTCTTATTAGTTATGTCGTTATGTGTTACATATGTATTAATTATTATTATTATTTATTACTTATTAGGTTATTAGCGGCTTATCAGTTATCATCAAATTTTACTGACGCTGAATAGGCGCTCGTTAGCGCAGCGTACGCGTCATTCTCTTCTGACTAAGTTTTAAAACTGAATTAATTTTAGAGCGAAATTTCTGAATGTTAGGTTCATTTTATTTTTTTGGAGGTCCGACCGTTCGACGTCGACTTAATAAATGGAGTTGAGTCGAGTTGCGTGTTTGGATGCCTAGGTCCTTTAGGAGAACTTTGAAAGACCATGGTAAGTGGGTGTATGACAATGGTTTTGAGTAGAGGACAGAGATCCGCTCTAACCTGCTTATATGTGCATAATACATATCTGTATTTATCATTTATCTTATAAATGGGTAGGAATTGGCCCAACAAAATCTTGAAATTTACCTTTTAAGATGCAGAAATAGATAATGATCTGCCATCATTATTCTTCAGTCATTTCTTACATAAAAGGCAAACGTTTAGAGACGAAGTTACCTATGCCCTTATGTCACATCACATGATGATGTGGGCAATTTCTCTTCCCCATTTCTACTCCTCCTGTATCCCATTTTATTTCATATTCTCTGTTTGATTGTTAAACTTGCGCATTTTCAGCTATTTACCATCTTTAAACTAGTGACTAGAAATGTCGGCAATTCGTAAGAAATTGGTGATTGTTGGCGACGGCGCTTGTGGAAAGACTTGTTTGCTCATCGTGTTCAGCAAGGACCAGTTCCCGGACGTTTATGTAAATTTGAATGACTCTTATTGTTTGAAAGACTTTTAAGGTGCCAACTGTGTTCGAAAACTATGTAGCCGACATCGAAGTAGATGGAAAACAGGTTTGCGCAATTTATCAATTATGAAAAATGCCGTGCGGAATACGCGATTTCAACATTACTTCAATTAATCTTTGTTCCAGGTCGAACTTGCGTTGTGGGATACTGCTGGCCAAGAAGACTACGACCGGCTTCGGCCACTCAGCTATCCAGACACGGATGTGATTTTGATGTGCTTCAGCATTGACTCGCCCGATTCATTGGACAACATTCCTGAGAAATGGACGCCAGAGGTAAGGTCAAGGATAAAATTGATTATTACCAGTATTAAATTTAGGTGCGCCACTTTTGTCCAAATGTGAGTTACAATTGGTTTTAGCAACCCTTACGAATATTTGTGTTTAACTTTTGGTTTTAGGTGCCTATAATCCTGGTCGGAAACAAAAAAGATTTGCGTAATGATCCGCAGACTATTCGAGATCTTGCCAGGAACAAGCAAGAGCCTGTGAAGACCGAACAGGGAAAGGCCATCGCCGAGCAGATTGGTTAGAATAAAGTGACTGGCGGATTTGGCCAAAAAACTTTAGGGGCCTACGCTTACCTGGAATGTAGTGCCAAGACGAAGGAGGTCTGACCGTCGATAACCGAATTTGGGTTTACGGCGGAGTCATTTAAGGGCATCCGAGAGGTGTTCGAAAAAGCAACGCAGGCCGCACTCCAGCAGAAGAAGAAAAAGAAGAAGCCGTGCAGCGTACTCTAGAGGAGTTCCCGACAGATACGATGCATTTCCATCGCCGCCCTTTTCTGATCACATTTCTTCTCTAAATCCAGCTGGCAGTTTGGCGCTTATACCAATGACAACGGATCAACCGACATTTTCTAAATGAGTGTTAAACGACCAAGCAAAAAGACTTCTCCATCTTTGACCTTTGTTGCGCTTTTCCTCAAACTCTTTTGTGAACACGAACTTAATTTGCACCAACGCCCCTTTGGTTCAGATCGTTCGTTAACAACACATATTTTATTCTTTAATTAAAACTGACAATGAGAATGCCACCAAATCGCATACATCTTCTCTCAACACCATTTACGCTTGTTTTGAAATAAATCCAGCTTCAATCACGATTTTTGTTTGAATAAACGGAAATAAATCAGTGCTATCCGTGCAGTCGTCATCTTCAAAACGGCGTTAATACGGGCATCTAATCTACCCCTACCTTGGACGAGTTCACAACATCCATTTCATGATACATTCCCCACATTCCATTCCATCCCTTTCTCAATTTCCTTTGCCAATCAGCGCCCATCGTACGACGACTTGGGCGACCCACGACCCTGTCCCGTCTTGGGCCGCTAGCGCTAGGTCCATTGGCTGCTGAAGAAAGAAGTGGAAGAGGCGAGAACGACGGTCGGAAAGGGAGCAGTGATTAATTGCGGAACGGGCGGGGAATTGGATGAAATGTTGAGGGATTGGCGGAAATATTAGTAGGGAAATCGGAGGCGGCAACCAGCAGGGAGGGTACAGGCGGAATGCCGGGGACAGAACGCCAAATTTCAGCCCTCTACTAGTAGTATACAATTTATCCAACAATTCCGCTGGGGAGTCATTTAATCGGACGACACGACATACTGAATTGGACGACAAAATATATTTAATTAGACGACAGCCAAAAAACATATTTAATTAGACGACA